>JAMRYI010001788.1:0-11187 GCA_029231635.1 Ditylenchus weischeri | reverse complement strand
ACAACGATCTTATCGCTAGATTTGTTTCGGCAACGACAAATACCAGCTTTTGGACAATGATTCGATTGCTAGTCGTTATGGAATCCAAAGGTGGATTACGTTGGGCGTCCAGCTGATGACGAAGATGCTTGGGCAGATACAACTGTAGCCGCAATGGACTCTGCTGCCGTAGTCTGGGATGCGGATGAAAATCTAGCGGTGCCAGTATCCCCACCGGTTGCTATAGCTGCGGAACCTGATACGATAGTAGGTGCTACAGAAGTACTGCCACCTGTTGCTGATATTGCGATGGATGAAGCGGCAGAAATGCATGATCCAAGTTATTACGATTCGCTTTATACGGCCTATGAAGATCAAAATCGGAAAAACGATTCGATTCGTAACGGCTTACGTGATAAATGGTTATTGAACGAGGTTACCCGTTTGGTTTCAGGGAGTCATAAGTCTTTGTCAATTGCAGATCAGGAGAAGGTTTTAAAGAATCTCGGGCTTATCCGATTGTATGTTCCTCGTGTAGAGGATCTGTACCGTGGTCTTATGCCGTATACCACCTCTCTTCCTTATTATTATATGGGAATCAAACTGGATAAGTTCAAAACGGGTTATCAAGACGGGGTATTGGATTTAGTGCAAGAGGGCAATGTGCTGAAATTAAAGGGATCTGTAGGTTTAGATAAGGACCTTGCTGAGATGACCAAAAGAATGTATGCGCGAAAGCCTAATTCGAAGTTCAGTAAATATTTAACGGATAAAACACTAGGGTTTTTTAATGTGAATATTAATTCGGAGGCTTATCTGAGAGAGATGCCTGCCTATATGGCAAAATATTATAGCGGTTTATTGGGGCCTCAACAGGACCTTGTCGAATGGGGACTGATGGCTCTTGAAATAGCACTCGATGAAAAGGCCATTGCCGAGGTGATGCCAGGAGACCACTTGGTCGTCGTAAATGGTCTTCGTAAGTTCAAAAAAGATTATATTGATTACACCTATGACGATGATTACAATGCAACCGAAGTGAAAAAAACGAAGGAAGAAACACTTCCGGTGTTTATTTGGATGTTCACATCGAAAGATCGACGGTTGATAAAAAAAGGCTTAGAAATGGCAGTTTCAAAGCAAGTTGGACAGGTGCATGATGGTATTTATGCGTTTTCAAAACAGAAAGCCAAAGATTTTCCAATGTATGTTCTCTTGAAAGAAGATCTGGTCATGGTCAGTAATGATTCCTTGTCGTTAAATGATATCCGTCAGAATAAGATGAATGCTCCCGTAAATAAAGATTTTGCAAAACTAATGAAGCAAAATAAGATGTCTGCAGCCATTGATCTACAAAAGCTACCTGCTATGTTAAAGGAAATGGGCGTAACACCGGGAAGACAATGGGAAGCAACGGTGGCGCAGCTCAATCAATATGGTAGTACTGCAGTTACTTCCAAGGGTGTAGTGGGCAACCGTGCTGAGGTTGAAATGTCGACACGACTGCCGCAGACGAGCGACGGTGCGATCAGCTACTTACTGGATCAAATTATGGCGGAATTAAATAAAAAGTAGTGCTACAATAGTGAGTTATTTATTTTGTGATAAAAATGTGTTATGAAAAGATAAGGGATCTATGAAATCTTATAAATAGTCATGAAGTGTATTTTTTAGTATACATCAAATTCTAAATTTGATGTATATTTGTTCGTTTTATGAAAAGTGCTTTCGGTCCCAGAAAAATAATGATAATTTTCTTTTTTGGTTTGTTTTTTGATAATCCTGAAACGTTTTTGTAACCCATGAAATATTTGGTTTTTATGAATTTATCATATTTAAGAAGAAGGCTTCGCAAAGAAAATCCACGATGGGTTGTATTATTATTTGATTTGGGTATAGTTTTGTTTTGCTATGTCTTTTCAAACTTTATTGTTAATAGCTTTAAAGGAAGTCTAGATGTACTTGATATGGTGTGGAAAGCTCCTATTGTATTGATCATCTATCTGAGCTGTTTTGTGATCATGCAAACATACAAAGGGATTGTAAGGCAAACTGGACTAAGTGATGCAATTAAGATATTTAAAACATCTTGGCTTGCGTTTATGATTCTAGCGATATTAAGTGCGATTGTGCGCTTGTCATCAGGAGAAGATCACAATGTATTGGGGTTTCTTAGGGTATCTTATGGTGTTCTTTTAATGCATACTTTTTTTACAATGGTTTCTTTGGTGGCTTCTAGGGTTTTCTATCGTACAATTTATGAAAGTTTATTTCTGAGGAATAGAAAAATGAAACAAGTGCTGATTTTTGGCGCCTCAAGACCGGGATTGGTTGCTTTCTCTCTATTGAAAGAGGATCAGAGGACAAAATATCAAGTTGTAGCATTTGTCGAAGATAAAGTTTCTCGTGTAGGCAAGCGTATCGGGGGACTTCGTATCATGGATATTTCTGCCATCACTATGGATTTTGTTCGGGCAAATGATATCTCGGATGTTGTTATAGCCGTTGAAAACGACGATCCCGAAAGATTAGCAAAAATAACTGATGCATTTCAACAGTTGAAAATAGAACTGAAAATTATGCCTCCAGCTCATTTGTTGTTAAATTCTGGTATCAAAAGAGAAATTAGGCCACTTAAAGTAGAAGATTTATTAGGTAGGAAAAATATAAAATTGAACAATCCCGAAATAATAGCAGAGACTGAAAATAAAGTAATCCTGATAACTGGTGCTGCAGGATCTATCGGAGGAACTTTCTCGTCAAATTGCAAAACAAAAATATAAAAATTAATTTTATTAGACCAGGCTGAATCCCCACTATATGATTTGCAGCAATCATTAAACCTGAATAATTCTGATAAAGTAAAGTGTGTTGTTGGCGATGTTAGGGATATTGTATTTTTAGATCATTTATTTAATCAGTATAATTTTGATATCGTTTTTCACGCTGCTGCTTACAAACATGTTCCTCTAATGGAAGATAACCCTTATGAAGCTATTTGGACAAATGTTGTTGGCTCTAAGAATCTTGCAGACCTTGCCTTAAAGTATAATGCCAAAAAATTTGTTATGATTTCTACTGATAAGGCGATAAATCCTACAAATGTGATGGGAGCAACGAAGAGAGCTGCTGAGATTTATGTCAGCAGTTGTTATGGTAAGGGTAATACATCGTTTGTTATTACACGGTTTGGAAATGTATTAGGCTCAAATGGTTCAGTTATTCCTTTGTTTGAGAAGCAAATGTCTGAAGGAGGTCCACTTACCCTTACGCATCCTGATATTACACGTTATTTTATGACTATTCCGGAGGCATGTCAATTAGTTCAGGAAGCAGCCGTTATGGGCCAAGGCGGGGAGATTTTTGTTTTTGATATGGGTAGCTCTGTCAAAATTATGGATTTGGCAAAACGGATGATTCGTTTAAAAGGATATCGGTATCCTGAGGATATTGATATCAAAATAGTGGGACTTAGACCTGGTGAAAAAATCTTTGAAGAGCTGTTAGCAAATGGTGAAAATACCTTGGAAACTCACCATCCTAAAATTATGATTGCAAAAATTAATCATGAAAACCTAGCATTTAAATGTGAAAAATTGAAAGAACTTGTTACTATGACCTCATTGCAAAAAGTGGACGCAATGTCCTTGGTAAAAGTTTTAAAAGAGATTGTTCCAGAATTTAAATCCCAAAATTCAGATTTTAGTGTATTGGATTTTGATAATGATGGGGTTCAAGTAGCAACCTAATTGTAATCTAGAGATGATTATCTAATAAAAAAATGATATTTTTACCACGAATTATACAAATAATACTTCATTCATGCATACTTATTTTAAGTTTAAACATTATTTTCAAATATTATTGCTAACAAGCATAATTTTAGGGCTAACATCCTGTGGCTCTCGAAAGAGTATAATATACCTGCAATCCGACTCGACAAATATTGTTAATGATTACGAAAAATACATTCCACGCATACAACCTAATGATATTTTATCAATAGCTGTTTCTGCTGCTGATTTGAAAGCTGCTATGCCATTTAATCAAGTTAGCCCCTATCAAATGAATAGTGCTACTAGTACCGATTTGGCAATGAAGCCAACTTACACTGTCGACCAAATGGGGATGATTGATTTCCCTGTAATAGGTAAGATTCGTTTGGGGGGGTTGACAAGAATGGAAGCGATGGATAAATTGCGGGGAGAATTAAAGAAATATATTGTTGATCCAGGTGTTAATATGTCATTCAATAATTTCAAAGTAACGGTGATTGGGGAAGTGGCTCGTCCGGGCTCATTTCCATTACAAAATGAGCGTATAACATTGCTTGAGGCCTTAGGTATGGCGGGAGATATGACGATGAAAGGGGTAAGAAATAACGTCTTGGTCATACGAGAGGTAAATGGACAAAAAACGGTTAATCGGGTGGATCTTTCTAAACAAGATGCTTTAAATTCCCCTTTTTATTATTTAGCACAAAATGATGTTGTGTATGTTGAACCAAATAAATCTCAAATTCGAAATGCTAATTATGGTCAGAATACGAATGTGTTGATCTCAGTAGTTGGTTTGATTATCACTGTTATTTCTGTTATTGTACGTTAAAAATTTACAAATTTTATTATGCCTGATAATTTATCTCAATTGAATTCTGATTCACAAGAAGACCAGCAAATAAATATAAAAGCCCTTTTTGAACAATATTTTTACTATTGGAAATGGTTTGTTTTGTCTATTTCAATCGTATTATTTAGTGCATTTCTTTATCTTAAATTTGCAACGAAGCAATATAAAGTAGATGCTAAAATACTTCTGCCAAATGAAAATGAAGGTAAAGGGGAGTTGGCTGGCCTAGCGGATCTCGCATCTATCACAGGTAGTGCTGGTAATACGGCTAAAGTAATGGATCAGATTGATGTTCTTAAATCTAGAAGATTGGCGGGAAAAGTTGTCGATACGCTAAATTTGAACATTTCTTATTCTGAAGGTAGATTTAAGAAAGAAATGTTAGCACAACAAGAATCCCCAATTCGCCTCTTTTTGGTAAATTCAAATATATCTTACCAAGATACAATAAAAGGACGATTTCGTGTGGATATACTCTCTCCCACAAAAGTAATTCTCGAAGATGAATTGGGAAAGAATACAAAAGAGATTCTTCTTGGAACAAAAGTTAAGTCGAGTTTAGGTGAGATTATTCTTTTGCCTCAAACTCCAATTATTCAGTCTTTTATTAATAAAAGTATAAACATTACAGTTCTCCCTAGGTTGAATGCATTAGAGAATCTAGTGAAGGATATAAATGTGACTCCTAATCAAGAAAAGCAATCCTATATTATTAATTTTTCAACTACTTCTGCCTCAGTCTTACAGGCTTCTAAAATTATTAATGAATTAATTAATCAATATAATTTAGATCTTACTCAAGATAAAGATAAACTTACTAAGGCTACGTCTAAATTTATTAACGAGCGACTCGATAAAATTTCCGGGGATTTGTCTCATGTCGATAGTAAAGCTGAAAGTTTTAAAGAAGGGAATCGTCTAATTGATGTTGAATCTGAAGCGAAACTTTTTCTTGAAAATGCTTCAGAATCAGATAAGAAAGTTGTGGAACAGCGGACTCAGCTTCAGTTGGTTGATTATATGAAACAATATGTGCAATCCAACAATACCGAACTTTTGCCTACAAATATCGGCCTTCAGGATCTTTCAATTGAAAAGGCAATTGCTGAGTATAATAAGATGGTATTAGAAAGAGATGATTTATTGAAGTCTTCTACTATTGATAATCCTGTCATTAAAAATATCAATGATAATATTAGAGTCTTGAATAACAATGTGATAAAGTCATTAAATAATTACCGAAACGTTACACAATTAGCCCTAAATTCTGCCCAAGCTAAGAAATCGGAGTTACAAGGTAAATTGAGTAATCTTCCCAAACAAGAACGTGGATTTAAAGATATTTCAAGAGAGCAGCAGATTGTCGAATCTCTTTATCTTTTTTTATTACAAAAAAGAGAAGAGAATGAGATCAAGGCCGCAGCAACACCGGACAATTTAAAGATTATTGATGAAGCCTTTGGCTCCAATATTCCAGTATCTCCTAAGAAAAGTATTGTGTTGTTAGGAGCTTTAATTGTTGGCGTGATCTTGCCATTTGGTATATTATATTTAAAGTTTTTATTGGATAACAAAATTCAGTCTAGGAAGGATATTGAAGATCTTATAAAAGCTCCTATATTGGGAGAGATTCCTAGAAGTGAGCATCCTATCATCCAGGAGAATGATCGTTCTTCATTAGCCGAGGCTTTTCGAATACTCCGTACAAATATGTCCTTCATGTTGGGACCTAATAAAAATGATTCGAAAGTTATTTTTATTACTTCAACAACGTCTGGAGAAGGGAAGTCGTTTGTGTCAACTAATCTAGCGAAAATTCTTGCCATGTCTGGGAAAAAGGTACTTCTGATCGGTGCAGATATCCGAAGTCCTAAAGTTTTGGATTATTTGGGACTTGCTCACCTTCAACACACCAATATAGGTATCACGCAGTATATGATTAATCCCGACATGGAACTTGATAATATCGTAATAAAGAAACCTGGGAATTACAATTTTGATATTATTTATTCGGGTTATGTCGCTCCAAATCCCGCGGAACTTTTAATGAACGGTCATTTTGACGACGTTATTGAGTACGGACGTAGAAATTATGACTATGTTTTGGTTGATACGGCTCCCGTGAGCTTAGTGACTGATACTGTATTAATTGCCCATAATGCCGACTTAACTATTTATGTGTCACGAGCAAATTATCTCGATAAAAGATTGTTACAAGTGCCTAAAGAGCTTTATCAACAAAGTAAATTGAAAAATATGGCTTTTGTAATTAATGATGTCGATTTTGCCAGAGGTTATGGCTATGGCTATGGCTACGGTTATGGTTATGGTGAGAGAGAAGATAAGAGTAGTAGAAGATTCGACTTTCTTCGAAATTTATTTAAATCTGCTAAAAAGTAGCTAGTTATCAGATATTATATCAATTATTAAAAGGCATCAATATTTAGTATTGGTGCTTTTTTGTTGGTACTCTTTTTGCTGTATTAATTTGGAGTTTTTTTGAAAAGCAGTTTCAAAGCATTTCTGCATAAACTGTAAATAAGAGGTTATAATGTAATATTTTGAGCTTTTACAAAAATTAGTTACAACTATTAAATTAGTTTTTTCTATAGAAAGGAATTGGTTTTTTAAATAAATTATGTTTAACTGTAGCGTTTTGTTTATGTTTTCCGTTATATTTGTAGTTTCTATTAAATTACTTTAAAATTATTTGATTAGTATATGGGGATATTGTCAAAATTGTTTACGGGCAAGAAAAAGGATTCAAAGATAAGGTTGTAGGAAAATTAGCCTTTCTAGAGGTCGATATGCATAACCATATTTTACCAGGAATTGATGATGGAAGTCAATCTGTTGATCAGTCGATAGAGTTAATTAAAGGCTTAAACAGAATGGGATTTGATAAATTTATCTGTACGCCGCATATAATAGAAGGTGTTCATCCTAACACTTTGAGTACAATTGAAAAATCAAAGGATTTGTTGGTCAAAGAATTGAAAAAGATACCAAATTCTCCAGAGATATTTCATGCTGCTGAACATATGGTAGATGATGGGATTGAGAAATTAATCGGTTCAAATGAGTTGTGTGTAATGCCGGGCGGTTATGTGCTTATTGAAATGTCATATCTTCAAGAGTCTAGAGCGTTATTTAAAACTATCCTTGATATTCAGAATTTGGGATATAAACCAATTTTAGCTCACCCGGAGCGTTATAACTATTATCATTATAATTTTAATATGTATAAGCAGATTAAGGATGCAGGATGTATGCTACAATTAAATTTGTTATCGATAAGTCGTTATTACGGTGTTGAAGTTAAATCTGCTGCATTAACCATGATCAAATCGGGTATGTATGATTTTGTCGGAACAGATACTCATCACCAACGCCATCTAGTTGCATTGGAAGAGGTCGTTGCAAAATATCCTGTTAGAGATTTACTTAAAACTTGTAATATAATTAACTCGTCGCTTCAAGATCACTTAACACTTGATAGTGTGAACGTTGCTGGTTAGTAGTTTTGAAGTTATTATTCCTAAAATAATTAGTCTAATTCGTCTTAATATATTTTGTTGTTAAGAAAAGTGGCGAATAGTGAGTCCTATTTCTGCTATCTTGTGTTTTGCCCGTATGGATATTTCGAAAATTTGGCTACTTTTGGTTTTAGCATTTTTCATATGAGAGGAAACAGAATTTTTATTCAAGACTGGATAGCACACCATACTTATCAAAAAACAAACGAAATAGATAGTTATTACTTACGCGTTGCAAATGAAATCAATGATAGTTTATCTACACTATGGTTTGAGGAGCAAGAGACAAATGATCTCATCCATACCGATGCTTTAAAGACATTGAGTATCTATCTAACGTGTTACTTAGAAGACGTTATTGCGAAAACAGGAATTTTTGCTGCTTTTAGAACGATCCATACAGAACTATACAATCAACTTTTGCCTTTTTATAATGATAATGACCTAACGGATTATTATGCTGAGGATATTAATAGTGAAGATATTGCTGTATTGACCTGGTTATTTTTCAGTGAACGTAATCCACATTTATTTATTGATCCCCGTGGTCGTTTGATCCAATTGGTTACAGATTTGGCCTATTCGATCTTGGAAGAACATTATGAAGTTGCTCCTGAAAATGAAAAGTTAAAACTAGAATATGTTTTGGACGAAGGGGCGAACTATTTTGAAGTCCGTAATTTTATTGAAAAGCTTGTTGCCACAAATTACCTGACAGCGGGTGAATATAACACCAATCTCAATCATTTGATGCAAGTTGCGGAGATAGGGCGATATCAACACGATCAGAATCAGTTACAACAGATGATCTATCGCGTTCGAGATAACCATTTCAATAATTACAGACTGCATCTGTTTGCATTGAAGGCATCTGAATTTGTAGCTGAGGTGGTTGGCAAAGAACATGCGCTATATGGTATTGTCAAAACTTTAGGTAATCGTATTAATAGTTTTTGAATATGTAAAAGCGGACGAGCTTTATGTGCATGTAAAACATATCGGTACAAAGACAGCATTTAAAATCTTTAAGGACTCTATACAGCAATTTGTTGAACCTACGGAAACCTTATCTTTCTATATGGAAATTGTGCCATGGAAAGATGCTTGGAATCTCTCTGGAATCATGACCGTTGTGAATACCGATGAGGTAAATTTTGATTTACCGGAGCAGTATGAGATGACTTATCGCATTGAGGCCTTGAATGGTAAGGATAAGAGTTTGAAGAAAACGGAAAAGCAGCTGAAAGATATGGGCAAATTGTTCCAGTCAGAACATAAGGCGGCTGTTGCGTTTATGGAAGGAAAAGAAGTGAAGGAGTTTGCAACAGATTTCTTTAAGAAGTATCAACAAAAATACCCGAGCAAAGAAGAATCTCACTTCAGAATCAAATTTGGATCTTACGGAAGATGCCCAAGTTACGGTATTCTTTAATCCAAAAACGGGTTTAGAAGTTTTTGGCGGTATAGCGGAATTTTTTCCATTAAAGAATAACAACTTTGTACAGAAAGATGATCAAAGTGAGGCACCCTATGCACGGTATTTTTTGAATCTTTTGGTTGAAGATTTTTTCCCAAGTGAGTTGCCGAAGTATTATGTTAATCTATTTAAGGCGGAGGTGGATAAGCAGTTCTTCTTTCCAGTGAATGATGCGGTACTTGATTTCTTTCTCCGTTTTTATAAACGAGGAACTTACTTCTTGGGGCCATTTCCGTTGTTAAAATAACTTGTGTAGTCGACTAAAGAACTATAGGAATACATAAAAAGTTCCATTGCCTACCTGCAATGGAACTTTTTTATGTATTTAAGTCAGGCTATTCTTTGTTGTATAAGATTGCGCGGTCTTCTGGCTATTATTTTGTTGATCGAAAATCCCATGATACTAGTATTAATTTAATATAAATTCATTATAATTAAATTGTTACCACTTATATTGCTTGAGCTTACATGCCACACATCCTACGTATTTCATGGGCATATTTTAAAAAATTCTCACTAAACTTGTAGGATCAATTATATGTGATGAAGAATGCCTATTGAAAATAATAATGCCCTGGATTTTAAAACTTTCTTTTTGTTGTATAAGGACAAAGTGTATAAATATGCTTATTTACATCTGAAAGAAGAGCCAGCTGCCGCAGATTTAGTCCAGGAAACATTCTCCCGAATTTGGAAAAAATGGGCGGAATTAGACAGAAATAAAAATCCGCAGTCTTACCTCTATACGATTGCCCGAAACCTTGTATTTGACGAATTGCGGAAACAAAAGATCAGATTCCAATTTCAAGCTTCAGATATCGATCAGACCAAATTGGTAGACAATTCGAATGAGGAAGCTATTCGGTTTAAGATTTGGAGCGAGTTTATCGTGAGGCCATTTCAAAACTCCCAAAGCGCGACTCGAAATTTTTCTTTTGAGTAAAGAAGAGTTTTTGGATAATCAGGAAATTGCAGATAGGCTTGGGATTTCCGTTAATACCGTCCGTGATCAATTGGTCAAAGGCAATAAGTTCGTTCGGCAATATATTATTGATCATTTTGAGATTTCAATAGCCCTATTGATTTTTTTAAATATTTTTTAGAGCCGCATCGTCTTTCGGTCATCTAGTTACGTATATGTATTTAAAGATGGGCATAGATGATGAATTCCAAAATAGCTGCTTTATATAAAAAATTCCTTAAGGGAGAACTTAGTCCCGAGGAAAACGCCATATTTCTTGATTTACTGACATCTTGTGACAGGGATGAACTTCCAGGTGTGGAGGAAGTCGTTTCGCTGGACGATCGCGATTGTGAACTAAATAAAACAACTTCCGAGGATATCTTCTTTACGATTACAGGGACCTCGTTGACTCAGCCAGTAATACCTATTTGGAAAAGGCGTTGGTCTGTCATTTCTGCCGCCGCCTGTTTACTGTTGATCGGTCTCGCCTGCCTATTCCAATTTAAATTTAAGGAACAACATGGGACGACAGCTTCTGAAATTGTTTATTATTCCAATCCGACAAAATTTGTTAAGCGCCTTATATTGCCAGATGGTACACA
>JAMRYI010001792.1:0-11106 GCA_029231635.1 Ditylenchus weischeri | reverse complement strand
CGAGAATAACTTCTCAGAAAAAATCTCCATGGAGAAGTTATCTGAAAAATTCACCGTCGGACGCCGGAATTTCGACCGTAGATTTATTAAAGCGACAGGTAATACACCTGTGGAATATCTTCAACGGATAAAAGTGGAATCGGCAAAAAAGGAATTGGAAAGCTCGCGGAAAACGGTAAATGAAGTAATGTACGCTATTGGGTATACTGACGTAAAGGCTTTCCGTGAAATATTCCGTCGGTTTACGGGACTATCCCCCCTTGAATATAAAAACAAGTACAATAAAACCGCAATAAAATAGAGGCTACATGAATTTTGATCCTATTCAGTTTTCCGATCTTCCCATAATTACAACGCTAAGTCCGGAAGGATGGGGCAATATCACGATCAAAATACAACACTATATAGAAAGCCCTTTTTGTTTTCCCATAAAACTCCTGGTCGATCAGAAAATTGTCGCCATAGGTACGACCATTATCCATAGTAACGTAGCCTGGTTGGGACATATTATCGTTGCTGCCGATGAAAGAGGAAAAGGCTATGGGAAACACATCACCCAAGAACTTATTCATATAGCAAATAGCAAAAAATGCAAGAGCATCCAACTCATTGCAACGGATATGGGCGCTCCAGTTTACACAAAACTCGGCTTTAAGGAATCTTCTTCCTATCTTTTCTTTGATGATATACAGATCACTCAGCTTGAAGAACCGGACCACAGCATACAGCACTATCAATCCCGTTATAGCGAGCAACTTTTGGCACTCGACCAGAAAACTGCTGCCGAAAATAGACGGTTCGAAATAGAACCACATTTCACGGCTGGCTTTGTCTATGTGGAAAACAAAACTGTCCGCGGCTATTACCTTCCCACTTTGGGAGAAGGTCTTATTGTCGCCAATAAACAATCCGCCGGAATGGCTTTGTTAAAACTCTATTTAAGGCAAAATTCCAAAATTGTACTACCTCAAGAGAATACAACCACAGTTTCCTTCCTATTGAACCAAGGAAATCCTATAAAACGCCGGGCCAAGCGCATGTACCTGGGTGAAAATATCGATGTTCAATTTAAGTCTATCTTCAATAGAATTGGTGGAAATATTGGTTAACATCAATCCTATTCGCTATTTTTTTAGGACCGACAACAAATTTCAAGACGACATGAAGGATTATGAAAGTTGACCAACGGCATCCTCAAGAACTTCTTTGTTATCCATAGTCGGCTGCTTTTTGCTTCGTTGGATGTAACATAAAGAAATGACTATCCCTAATGCCGCCATTACCGCACCAACCAAAGCTGGAGAAGTGTAACCATAGCCTTGATTAATAGGCACACCACCTAAAAGCACCCAACGCATTCGCAATATTAAAACATGCAGGCCCCAGAGAAGCAACCAACATTTCAGCATCACTCTTTACCGAATTAAGCAATAATAGGGTTAACGAAGGTACAAGCGCAAAAGTAGTGACTCCGGTTAAAAAAGTCATCACCAAGGATATCCCAACGTTGTCGGACAGGCCATAAATAGCCAGCATACATAAAATCTGAACCACCAATACGGCTACGACCACCTTTGTTGGCGAAAAGTATCCGTCAACTTCCCGCCGATCAAATTCCCCACAAACATACCCAATCCAGCCAACACCATAATATACGGCAGGTATTTATCAGCAATCCCAGACACTTCAGTCATCAGCGGAGCAATATAACTTATCCAGGCAAACAACGCCCCTGGGGCCACTGAAAATAATAAAACCATAAACCAGACATTCACATTGCGAAAAATGCCAAAGTCCTTCCAGGGATTATTTTTAGGTGCTGCTTTCATTTTAGGCATCCACAACTTTAAGGCTAACATGGTCAAAATACCGACGACAACAATCAATAAGAAAGTATAACGCCATGAAAAATGATGCCCTATATAGGTACCCAATGGAACCCCAAATAAATTGGCAATGGTCAATCCCGAATACATCGTCGCTACCGCCTGCGCTTCTTTCCCAGGATCGTCCAATCGACTAGCAATGACAGACCCTACTCCGAAGAAAGCACCATGCGGCAATCCTGAAATAAAACGCGACACCAGCAAAGACCGTAATCTGGAGCAATCACAGATAATCCATTAAACAGAGTAAATAATCCCATGAGGGTAATCAGGGTTTTAAGGGGCGACAACCGATTCATAGCAACTACCAATAGTGGAGCACCAATAACAACACCCAAAGCATAAGCGGTAATGAGATAACCAGCTTCCGGAATTGAAACTTGCAGGCTTTGGGCAACGTCATTAACATCCCCATCATACTAAATTCAGTAATACCTATCCTAATCCCCCTAGTGCAAGTGCTAATAAACTCTTCTTCATATATAAGTAAAATTATCAATACTGCAAATTTCTATCAGAATAATAAAATAAACAAATCATTTAAATAGTAAAAGGTATCATTAAACTAATAGCATCATCTTTGTCTCAATGAAAACAGCTATATTAGCTTGTGGTAAAAACGATCGTCGCAACACATACAAACCTTAACCATGAAATTGCATCATTATATTCTTACATTCACCTTGTACGCATGTGTACCTTTTTGGGCATTGGCACAAAAAGAGCAGACAAAAAAGAATCCAAATATTGTATATATCATGAGTGATGACCATGGTTATCAAGCGATCAGCGCTTATGGTTACGGATTAAATGAAACACCCAATATTGACAGATTAGCAAAGGAAGGTGCCATTTTCACACGTGCGACCGTGACAAATTCATTATGTGCGCCCAGTCGGGCTGTACTTTTAACGGGAAAGCACAGTTATATGAACGGGAAAATTGATAATGAGGCAAAATTCGACTGGAATCAGGACAACTTTGCCAAGATTCTTCAAAAAATGGGTACCAAACAGCATTAATTGGTAAAATCCACATGGATGGGTTGCCACAGGGATTCAACTACTCCGCGGTACTTATCGACCAGGGCGAGTATTATAATCCTAACTTCATTATCAATGGTGTGAAACAACAAATGCCAGGCTATGTATCGGATCTCACCACCGATATGACCTTAGATTGGATCGCTAAAGAGATACTAGTAAACCATTCTGTGTGCTTTATCATCAAAAAGCGCCACACCGAGAATGGCTACCTGCTTTACGGCATATTCAACAATATACATCAAAAACCTATAAAGAACCGGACAATCTATTCGACACCTACGAAGGAAGAGGAACCGCCGCAAAAACCGCGGAAATGAATATCCTTAAACACATGAACTGGGCTGGCGACAATAAGATACCGCCTACGCTAATGGATGAATTGGGACTAAAAGAATATCTATCTTGGGATAAAGCTGCCTTTAATGGAAACTTAGGAAGAATGACCGCAGCACAACGTGCAACATGGGATTCAATATACAACCCAATTATGGCAGATTTTAAGATAAAATATCAGCATGTCCAAAGAAGACCTGATGCGCTGGCGATATCAACGCTATATGCAAGATTACCTGGGTACCGTTGCGCGGTAGACGATGGTGTTGGACGCCTATTGGAATTTCTGAAAGATAATAGACTTGACGAAAATACCATTGTCATTTATACCTCAGACCAAGGATTCTATCTAGGTGAACATGGTTGGTTTGATAAACGTTTTATGTATGAGAATCGCTGAACTCCCTTATTGATCCGCTATCCAGCAGAAATTAAAGCTGGCCAATCCTCAAAAGCACTTGTCCAGAATCTCGATTTTGCCCCAACAATCCTAGATTATGCAGGACTTGCAATCCCGAAAGATATGCAGGGAAAATCTTTTCGTGGCCTACTCAATGGAAAAGAAAAGCAATGGCGCGATGCCGTATATTACACCTATTATGAGTATCCTTCCATTCACATGGTAAAACGACATTATGGAATTCGTACCGAAAGGTACAAACTGATCCATTTCTATTATGACAAAGATGAGTGGGAATTATACGATCTAGAAAAAGATCCACAGGAAATGCAGAATGTATACCATGTACAAGGATACCACAACGTACGTGAAGAAATGCATCATAAACTGGACGAAGCGCGAGCCTACTATAAAGATTCCGATGAGAACGACAAAAAGTTTTTACCAAAGGTGAAACATTGATTTACTGGTGTATCAAGCCAGTAAATCAGTGTTGATAAAAATTTAAACAGGGTTGAGTTTGAAATAGCGTCTCAAAATACGTCTAACATCTCTGTTCTCGGCCTTGAAGACGATGGCTTCTCGCTTTTTCTTTTCGCTAGAAACACGCTTATTGCAGTAGCCAAATCCTTTATACCGACCGTCCAACAAGTAAACAAGGCCCTTTTCATTGGGATTACGCCCTAAAAATTCCAAAAATATTTCGCCCAGCGGAAGCTCCGAAGAGACGACAAATTCCTGCACTCTTCGATTATAGTCTTCTGGAAGCTCCTGCGCAATACAAGCCCCCTTGCAGGTCTTCAACATATACTGAAAACAATGTTTCGTATACGTCTGTAACTTGTTTATTTTTTGACACAGCTGATAAGCTTCCACGATATGAAATAATTGCTCCAGCCCCTCCTGGTAACTCGAAAAAGTCATTAACTCTTCACGTTCGGGATCAAGTGTCTCAACCTGCAAGACTTGATAACCTGACGGATTCACAGCCAGATAAAGGCCAAATCCATAGTAAGTTCGACGCTGCGCTCGATTGTAATAGGGTTGGTGTTTTTTGATCAGGTCAGATTCATACAATAACGCAAGTAATTCATGACCGGTCAGTTCAAATCCAACTCTACAGGCTGCTCCTTGGATTTTACGTTCCTTAAAATCTGTACTTCTAAAATGCTGCAATAACCTATTTCTAATATCGATACTCTTGCCCACATAAATTAGCGCATCATGCTTATCATAAATATAATATACGCCGACTGCTGAAGGTACTCCTTCAAGCAATCCGGCAATTTGCTCTTTCGTCATTACATAAAAATCACGCCCAAATATACTAATATATTTAGTGTTTTAGATGATGGCTAAAAAAAATAGGCATACACCCACCCTTCATTTCATCCAATGAAAAGGGCGGGTGCAACTTGATGCTAAATGTCAAAATTTCATTTTCTGAATTCTTATGGCATTCAATATCGCAATCAACGATACGCCAACATCGGCAAAGACTGCCTCCCACATCGTTGCCAATCCCCCAGCGCCAAGAATCAACACGATCCCCTTAACTATGAAGGCAAGGCCTATATTCTGATAAACGACTTTTTTCGTCTCTTTTCCAATGCGAATCGCCATTGGAATTTTCGAAGGTTTATCATCTTGTATCACGACATCTGCCGTCTCGATCGTCGCATCACTGCCCAGTCCCCCCATCGCTATTCCAACATCGCTCAGTGCGACAACCGGAGCATCATTAACGCCATCCCCCACAAAAGCAACAGATTCGTTTAGTCCCTTTATTTCCTTGACTTTATTCACTTTATCTTCCGGCAGCAGATCGCCATAGGCCTGATCTATTCCAAGTTCCTTGGCAACATAGGCGACAACAGTCGTCTTGTCCCCGCTCAGCATTGTGGCTTTTACACCGAGTTTATGCAGTAGCTGTATGGTAAGCGCAGCATCCGCTTTTATGCTATCAGCAATGGTCATGAATCCTACAAATTTACCATCCAAAGCGATCGCGATGGTCGTATATACGATACTATTGGGATCGATATCATAGACTACATTAAATTTGTCCAGCAATTTAAAGTTGCCCACCAGCAACACTTTGCCATCAGCCATAGCTTTTAGTCCATGTCCAGGGATTTCTTCTATGGTATTGAGATCGACAGACTCATCGATCGGACCGACATATTCTCTAATCGCTGTTGCAACTGGATGGCTACTGTGGCTCTCCTTCGACGGCTCCTTGCTTCGTCGTAACCGGCCTGTAGCTTAATTTCCTGCACTTTAAAAACGCCGGCAGTCATTGTTCCGGTTTTATCCATCACGACATGGCGGATAGCTGCCATCGCATCCAAAAAATTACTGCCTTTAAAAAGTATACCATTTCTACTTTGGCACCACCCCACCCCGGAATTGAAATGACGAGTGCACAGGGCCAAGAGATCACTAAAAACACGAGAGCCCTATACAACCATTCGCTAAATACATATTGATCCACAAACAAGTAAGGCAGGAGACAAATTCCAATGGCCAAAAACACGACAATTGGGGTATAAATCTTAGCAAATTTGCGAATAAACAGCTCTGTGGGTGCTTTTTGAGCCGTTGCGTTCTGTACGAGCTCGAGGATTTTGCTCAACTTGCTGTCCTGATATGCTGTTGTCACTTGAATTAGGCTCACGGTGTTCATATTAATCATTCCAGCCAGTACAACATCACCCTTCATCTTTGTATCTGGCTTGCTCTCGCCAGTCAGCGCAGCTGTATTAAATGCACCTTGCTCAGACAACAATTCACCATCAAGCCCAAGCTTTTCACCAGGTTTCAGCTGAATTATTGCTCCAATACCTGCATCGGCAGCTTTGATCACTTTGCTCTTTCCATTCTCCAAAATGGTCACCTCATCCGGACGCTGATCAGTAGAGCCTTAATATTACTTTTAGCCTACTTACCGCCAAGGTCTGAAACACCTCTCCTACGGCGTAAAACAACATTACCGCTACAGCCTCGGGTATTCTTTGATCCCAAAAGCGCCTATGGTAGCAATACTCATTAACAAAAACTCCGAAAAGATTTCCCCTTTGGCTATACTCTTTAAAGCATCCCTGATAACAGGAAACCCAACCGGTAGATAAGCTAATATGTACCAGCCTGTACGGACCCAATCCTTAAACCAGGATTGTGCAATCCAATTATCCATGGCTATAGCAGCAATGAGTAAGATAAAAGAAATTAGCGCAGGTAGAAATAACTGCATCTGACTGGCCCCTGCCGTCGAGTGATCGTGACCGTCCTCATCATGGCTATGGTCATGACCTTGGCTGGAAGCCGGAGCTTTCCCAATAAGATCCTCAGCTCCACCCTGATTATATATTTTTTCGGTCTGTGTACAACAAAGCTGCCTGCCTTGTGCATCATAACGATGTTTATGTTCCATCACTTGCTTTGATTATGTTAACAAATACGGTCAATTAATGTTCGTGCCCACCTGTATTGCTCATTTTGGCATTGATGAAAAAAGCACCCTTCACAACAATTTTTGTTCCAGCAGGCGCTTCTGTAACCGGGGTAATCGCCGTATATCCCAAAGCAGATACGCCTTTTTGAATCTCAATTTTTTCAAAATTGATGTTTTTAGCCTGTTCTTCTCCATGCTGCCCGGCTTCTTGCTCATTTTTATGTGCATGTTTTGCTTCACCTTCATCGTGCGCATGCCCGTGATCGTCATGCCCCTCCTCATGCTCTTCCGGTTTCTTGTTGGTCTCCACAAAAATATAATACTTGCCGTCAGCCTCCACGATTGCGTCATTCGGAACAGCCGGAGTCCGCACATTTTTGACACCGATCATACCCGTAATGTTCATCCCATCAATCAACCCCACTTTGCTGCCCACAACCGTACTGTGTACAGCGATGGTCTTGCTGTCATTTTCAAATGAAGATCCAATTGTAAAAACTTTAGCGGTATAGGTCTTATCCGGATTGTTGGTCAGCTGAAAGTTGATGAGCTGTCCGACTTTAACCAAAGGTAGATCCTTTTCAAATACCTGCAGATCCAAATGCAACAGACTATTGTCAACAATCTCGATCACCGGAGAAGAGACATCCACATAACTCCCTATTTTCGCAAAAACATTACTAACTGTTCCATTGATAGGGCTTGTTACGGCCAGTGAAGTTCGCATATTGGACAGATTCACGCTATTGGGGTTAATACCCATCAATTGGATCTGTTGTTGCAAAGAAGCCTTTCGGGCCCTTAAACTGTTGAAGTCTGCTGTTGCGGCCTGCAGATTTTTCCGTGCGCCTGCATTGCCTTCATTGAGTTCCTGTTGCCTTGCCATTTCTTGTTCGGCCAAGGTAATCTTACTTGCCAGGGATACATATTCCTCCTGCAATTGTACAAACTGGGGGTTGATAATCGTGGCGATCACCTGCCCCTTACGCACATTGTCCCCCAGCTGCACATTCAATGTCTTTACAACACCACCATAAAGCGCCGTCGCATTCGCTTTATTGTTATTGGGTACACTCAAAAGTCCATTGGCCTTAATGGTAGCTGTTAGTTCCTTCTCTTCAATCCCTCCAAAAACGATTCCCACAGCCTTTATTTGTGCAGCACTCAATGCCGCCACCGTAACCGGCCCTTCCTCATGCTCGCTTCGGCTTTGGGTACTTCCTTTCCTTCCGGTTGACCTTTACGCTCCGACTCATTAGAACCGCAACCGTAAAAAACAGTAACGGCTACACATACGATAAATATCTTTATGAAAACTTTCATTGTTGCCTTATTTGTTATTGAAGTAATTATATTGAATTGCTGATTGATTATACTGATTGAGGACTTCTAAATAATTCTGGCGAATGCCAATGGCCTGACTTAAAATTGGCTTAATTCAGCAAAATTGATCTCCCCGTTCTATAACCCAAACTAGCTGCTTTAATAATTGCATCAGCTTGTTTAACCCCGAAGACTCATAAAATTGCAGCAATGCACTATTCTTGTCAATTTCAGCAAGTGCATTCCCTTTATTTGTCTGGAATACCTGCGTATCATATTCCAACTTACGCTGTTGAACTTCCATTTCAGCGTTGGCAACCTTCACTTTACTTTTATAGGCGCCCAAGCTAAAGACCGGGAAGGATGCGGAGACCGAGAATCCCGATAATGGATCTTTGGCTCCCCAAACACGTTGGGAGAAAAATCGACCCGAGAACTCAGGCTTATTGGTATTTTCTGAACACTGATGTTTGATGAAGCGATATTTACATTTTGCTGCTGTAAAACCAGTAAAGGATGCGCCGTTTCATCTGATGGACTTGCGTCCACGACAATCTTCTCCAAGGATTGATCCAATGGGAGCATCCACTCATTACGGTCTAACAACATCATCAATTGCTGTTGCTGAATAATGATATCCTTTTTGTTTTGAACAAGTTGTGCCTGCAGCTCTTTCAGCTTTGCTTCAGCCGCAATCTTATCCAGCGCAGCTACGTCACCTGTTCTAAAGCGAAGTTCAGTTGCTTTGAACATGGCGGTATAGATACTATCCAACTCCATATACAGTTTTTGGCGATCCTGAAGATACCAGAGCTGAAAATAGGCTGTCCTCACGTCTTTGGTAATCGCAGTTTTCAATACATCTGTATTTAGGTTCACATATTTTAGTTGTTCTTTAAAATACGCCTTACGCGCAGTGTAGAGTCCAGGCCAGGCAATACTTTGCGTTATACCAATTTTCAATAAGCCGGCCTTATCCGTAGGACGGTAATCTTCATTTTCTGCAAAAATCCCGGTCTTGGGAATTTCAGTCGCCGTCTTAACATTGAAACCAGCGCCCACGATTTCAGCCTGGTTGATCTGAAACTGACGATTGTTCTTCAGCGCAGTTTCTACAGCTTCTGTGACAGAAATGCGCTCCTGTCCAAACACCTGAGATCCCAAAGCCATAAATAGGAAAGCAAGTATTGTGACGATGGTCTTAGCACCTCTACTTCGTTTCATATTCAATTTAGAATTAAAAATTATATACAATAAGGGTAGCACAAACAAGGTCAGGAAAGTTGCCGTTACCAATCCGCCAATAACAACCGTTGCCAAAGGTTTCTGAACTTCAGCGCCGGCACTTGTACTTATTGCCATCGGTAAAAAGCCCAGTGAAGCCACGGTCGCAGTCATGAGTACTGGACGCAGACGAGTCAACGTACCTTCTTTAACGCGTTGAAAAATATCATCGACACCCTCTTTTTCAACTGATTGAATGTCCCAATTAAAACGATACCATTGAGTACGGCTACGCCAAACAGGCAATAAAACCGATACCGGCACTAATACTGAAAGGCATGCCGCGCAACATCAACGCAAATACACCCCGATAGCACTCATTGGGTGCAGTAAAAATAAGCGTCGCCTGCTTAAAGGAATGAAACGTGAAATACAACAGCATAAAAATAAGCAATAAGGAAACTGGCACAGCAATCAACAAGCGTGAGCTCGCCTTCTGTAAATTCTCAAACTGCCCCCCATAGGTGAAATAATACCCTGCAGGAAGTTTTACATTTGCAGCCAATTGTTGTTGGATATCTTTTACGACGGTTTGAACATCACGCCCGGCCACATTAAATCAATCACAATTCTTCGTTTACCCGCTTCGCGGCTGATCTGGGCCGGCCCCAATTTATAATCAATGGCAGCGACCTGAGAAAGCGGAATCTGCGTACCCGTATCTGTAGGAATCATCAGATTACGCACATCATCAATGCTGTTTCGATGCGTTGTATCTAACCGGACGACCAAATCAAAGCGACGTTCATTTTCATAGATCTGTCCCGTGCTTCGACCGGCAAAAGCAGTACTCACCACGTCATTGACGTCCTGAATCGTCAAGCCATAATTTGCAATACGGGTGCGGTCATAAACGATATTGATTTGTGGGAGGCCGGATACACGCTCCACTTGTGGCGAAGTCGCCCCTTGAACGGATTGAATCTGCGCGGCAACCACATTGGCGTAAGCGGCCAGCGAATCGATGTTTTCACCGAAGATCTTTACAGCAACATCCTGACGGATACCCGTCATTAGTTCATTAAAACGCATTTGAATAGGTTGGTTTTTTCCGAAGAAGACACCCGGAATTACTTCTAGTTTCTCCAGAATAGCGCTCCCCAGTTCTTCATAAGAACGGCCCGACTTCCACTCTTTTTGAGGCTTCAATACCACCATAATATCTGTCGCTTCCGGTGGCATAGGGTCTGTTGGTACCTCAGCAGCTCCTGTTTTACCGACAACCATCTTCACCTCATCGAACTCTTTGATAATCCGGGATGCCTGCTCGAGGTTTCGATACTTTGCGAAAGTGAGCTTCCTTGGGGAAGTATGCAATGGAATGCATAATCACCTTCCTGCAATTGTGGAATAAATTCGCCTCCCATATTCTTAAAAAAG
>JAMRYI010001769.1:0-11673 GCA_029231635.1 Ditylenchus weischeri | reverse complement strand
TCAACTTTCCTGATCGAACAGCGTAGAAACAGTATATTGTTTCAATATGCTGGCAGAAACGAGATCATAAACGTTGACAATGAAAATTTTAGCGATAATGTTCGGAACTATCTCGTCGGTTTGGCGGCGAAAATAGGAGCCTCCTATCCGCAGTGGAAATCATTAATTAAAGGAATGGCGAATGCTGTTGCCAAAGAATTTAATGCCCATTTATAGTATGTTACATGTGAGAAAATGGCACCATTTTTAATTCCAAAGTAAAAAGAAGCCAATAAAGCAATTTTATCTACTTTCCAACGTTCTAATATTAAAGATTCGATCTATGTTGTCGTAATTTTTTTTCGTACATTTATGTATACATTAGGAGTTTTGGGGTACTATGAATCATACAATCCAATCGAGCAATCAAACCGCTATTAAGCTTCAATCTTTTGGCAAACTGGTCATTTTAGATCGGCACTTTACGATCGTCGGAGTAACGGAGTCTGTCGTAAATGAACATTATACCAGTGAAGCTCTATTAGGAACTCATTTTTTCATAGCTTTGGCCATATCTTCGGCGAAGCTTTGTTAAAAGTGAGGAATGCTGTGATGGAACTTCTTGAAAACGGACAGTCGCGCCACATTTTACCCATTAAAATTAAAAACGACCGTGTTTATGTAAAATTACGTAGACATGATGAATATCTTTACATTGAATGGGAACAACAGCATAAAAAATATATTCCCGCTAAAAAAATTAACGAACTCAATTTTTTGTTGGATACCATTCAGCCAAATAATTGGAATCGCGTTTGTTCGGCCATCAACAAGATATTGAATTATGATCGTGTTTTCGTTTTGCAAATTCAAGAAACAGGGTATAGTTCGGTGATTACTGAGCATACGGCAAATGGACGGTCTTCTTTCAAAGGCAAGGAATTCTCCAAAGATTTTATGCCCGAGGAAGTTTTGTCTTACTATCGTAGTTATTCGTATCGATACGCTCCCAACATGGACGATCAGGGACAAGAATTCTATTATAAAGATGAGGCCATCGATCCCCTTTCGAGCTTATTATCTCCTCTGCCTGAACTCCATCAGCTTTTTTTAAAAGAAATAAATGTTCAAAGTGCCCTTTTTTTTCGAATCTGTATTGATGATGATTTTTGGGGACTTGTGGTTGCGCAGCATGACGAAAAGCGTGTAGTCGACCTACAACAACGAAAACTATGCACATTTGCCATCCAGGCGGCAACCAACAAATATGAAAGTCATATTAAACAGAATCTTTTGGAAAGAACAGAACTTCTTAAGCTTGCTGAAGAAGAATTAAAGAAAAGTCTCTCTGAAAATAAGATGGTAAATTGTGCCTTGATACAACATATGGACATTCTAACTCAGCTTGTGGATGCAGACGGTTTGGCGATTTTCAATCAGGGCGACGTTTTTAGCTATGGGCAGTCTCCTCCTAAAGCACAGTTTTATGAACTCATTCAATTCCTGCAGAAACATACCGACAAAGCCCTCTTTAAAGACTACAACTTTCGTCTAAATCATCAAGAAAACTTTAAAGAAAAGCTTGGTTTTGCCGGTCTAATGTATTTAAAGGTAGGCTTGGAGAACGATTATTACATCGTTTGGTTTAGAAGAGAAAATAGCAGTCAGGTCATGCAAATGGAGTTAAAAGAAGAACAGGATGGTAAAAAGCAGCTCAAAATCTGGGAAGATACGCGTTATGATGTTGCCAAGCCATGGAATGATGCTGAAATTAACTTTGTGCTTCGCTTAAATCAAATCATCAAAGAATCCATCTTTGCGAAATTGAAAGAACGCCAGCTCCTCAATGACGAACTTCTCAGCTTAAACAATGAATTGGAAATGTTTACCCATACGCTTTCCCACGATTTGAAAAACCCGCTGTCCATCTTAAAAATGGGCATACAATTTCTTCAGCAACACCCCGACAATATCGATTTTAAAAAAATCAATAAATGGTATCAGAATTTCAGCCGAAGTGTCACCAACATTGAGGATATTATCAACAATATGGTACAATTAAGTCAACACCGATCCAGCATTTTAGACAAAGAGCCACTTCCAATGGCCTACACCATTCAGCGTATATTCCAAGAAAACAGTATTCTATATAACGTCAATAATTGTCGGCCCACTTTTGGTACATTATTGCCTATTTGGGGCGAGAAAAGTGCCGCTTATCAAATTTTTCAATTTAATTATCAACGCTATAAAATATTCAGCCCAGTCGGACAGCCCTGTGGTATCCATAGATAGTTCGCATGAAGATGATTATACCCATTATCAAATCAAGGATAATGGAATTGGCATACCCAGTGAACACCTACCGCACATATACGAAATGTTTACAAGGGCGGATAACGTGGGCTCCATACCCGGTACGGGCATTGGTCTTTCACTCGTAAAGCGCATTATGGAGCGGTTGGGAGGAAATATAAAAATTGAATCGGAAGTCGGTTTGGGTACAACAGTTCATCTTTACTTTCCAATTGTTAAGCCATTTCCCGAACAAATGTTGCTCAATTAACCTGATGCAGCATCCTGAAATCTCGCAAACTATTTCCTTGCTGATATTGTTCATTATTCGAGAGAATACAACGCGAATAAAGAGGGTTGTACCACTTAAACGAAATCGAAAACATGGAAGAGATATTGCAACATGCAGTAGTAAAACGAGGTTTGATTATTGCCTATTACTTTAGTAACATATGGTATCGTAAAGGATTATTCGGGCAACATACTATTCCGGATCCCAATGATACTGATCCAATTGAGCGTCCTGAACCGGACGTGGATGAAACCGATCCTGAAGAAGAAAATGTCAATTATGCCCATAAAAAGACACAAACAAGCGACGGAACAAGTGCTAGAGCGGCCTCGTCCGCTTCTTGGGATGAAAATGTCGAAAATCCAGCAATACCCAAAAAGACAGATTGACCAGTGGGTCAATCTGTAACGATATGCAATTGGCCATTTTCATTAAAAACGTCGCTGATAAACACCATGCGTTTATCACCCGTTTTTATAGTACGTCCGTGATACACACAGCGGAGCTTTCCTTCTCTATCGCTAAATAGGCTATTGTGTCCGGTACCCAGTACTCCCCATGGGTATTTTTCAATGATTGGGTTAGCAGGTGACTTTTCATAGCTTCCCAATGGGGCAGTTGCCGTTCCATAGCCTACCGCATAATTGGCTCCAGCAAAATAGTTGGCGGAATACATCATATAATATTGTCCGTTTTTTTTCATTAGAAAAGAACCTTCTGTCCATCGTCTATTTATCTCACCCGAAGTGACTGACCTACTCTCCCATTCAGCCTGTGCGTCATTCATCGAAACTGGAGGTCGCATTAAAAGGACTGGGTCCCCGATCGTTTTAGTCATACTGCTGTCCAATTCAACACCATATACCCAGCTCTCTTCGATCCTGCTATAGCCATACTTCTGCTTCGCCCAATCCGCAACCTCCGACTCCACCGGATGCTCGTAGCAACAACGCGAATAAAACAGATAATTCCTATTGTCGGTATCTCTAAAAACGTTCGCATCAATAATTGGATATCCCGGATCAAAAATAGGTTTTCCAGTAAGGTCTTTGAATGGCCCTAAGGGACTATCCGCCACAGCTACCCCGATGCGATAGTTTTCAATATGTTGTTTTGGATTATCTTTCCAATGGGCGCTATAATACATATAGTATTTGTTATTGACCCGGTAAACTTCAGGCGCCCAAAAATCTTTTTCTCCCCAGCCATTAGGCTGGTTGGCATCATATACTTTCCTTTCCTTCGTCCATGTTTTCAGATCTTTGGAACTATAAGCAATAAAGCCGTTTTCAGTTCCACCTGTGCCATATAAATAATATCGATCGGTAGGCGGATCAAATACAATAAAGGGATCGCCAAAGGCTACATCCGTTTGATAGGATTTTCCATTCCGGGTCAATCCCTGATCTGTGGCCAGGAAGCGAAATTTTGCGGTATCAAACCGAGGAACCGGAATACCATCACCAGTTGATGCAAAATTAAACGGTATGATAGCGGTTCTCCGAGGTGCCACTTTTTCATCTGAAAAGTGTGTGTGACAGACATAATACCATTGCTTTCCTTTTTTGAAAATGTCGCCATGTCCAGTTCCGGCAAAACCGCTATTTTTTCGGCTTAATGCCGGCTGACCTTCCAGTTTTTTCCAAGGCCCATAGACATTATCCGCGATTGCCACGCCGACAGCATAGTCTTTATTTCGAAAATCATTTGCCGAATAAAACATATAATAATACTGGCCTTGCTGGATAACAGTAGGACCTTCGGTAACCGTCCACTCTGCATTTGCTGTATTTTCCCAGGGTAATTCCGCATGGACACATTCTTTTAGCGTCTCTCCTTTTATTCCCGAATAATCGGACTTTAATTCGGCGACAAAAATTCTATTTCCTTGCGTTAATCTGACATGAAACAGGTATTTCCTCCCATTGCGATCGCTGAATACAAAAGGATCTATCTGCTTTTGCCCGACTTCAAGTGGTGCTTTGGAAGTTTGCTTAAAAGGACCTACAGGGCTATCACTAACTGCAATTGCTATATGCTCATCTGCTGTATAAGCCATATAAAATTTACCCTTTCAAACCATACCTGTGGCGCCCAAAATCCCGTCGATCCAAAAGCATCTCCTTTTAAAAGAGCAAAACCTGAAGTTGTGCCTGCCGGGACCTTCAATGTTTCAAATCTGTAGATTGATACACTTTAAACCCCTGCTGTTCTTCAGAATCTCCATTCGTACCGTACAGATAATAATATCCCCCGTAAAAGAATACGGTTGGATCAGCCTGAAAAATCCCGTCTATTGGAATATTCGCCTTTCCTATCGATACTGCTGTGGTATGCTGTGCGATTGTCGTCTGTACAAAAGACAGAAAAAGGGCACTAATTAAGAGGTATATTTTGTTCATTGAATTGAATAGCTATTTGGTATACAGATATCTAAAATTCAATAATTAATCGCTCAATTGCCGGTAATATTGTATCAATTTAACATCATTTTGTATCATAAAACCATTTCTCTAACCAAGTTTAGTTAAATGCAACTGTTTCATTTAATTGACAAACCATTTACTTCTGAGACCCGTTCTATTTAAAATAATCAAATACTTATTTAAGAGCGTAGGTCATGATATGTAATAACATCTTTTTCTTTTCCTTAATAACCAGTCTGCTGTTGATATCGTGTAATCATCAAACTCCTCAGGAAAAAGCTTCCCATCATATGGAGGAGGCCGAACATAAAGCAGCGGCAGCCAGTGAACAGGCTATAGTGAGAGCTGAAGCTGCGGCAGCAAAGAATACCGAAGCAGTCATTTATGCAAATATAGCTGCTGCTAACGAGGCTGTTGCTGGGATTCCAGCTCCAGCGTTGTCCAATAAGGAAGCTGAAAGGATATACAACAAACTCGGCAAAATCATTGTCGATCGAATCAATGCAAAGACAGCAGTAGAAGCGATGGAGAAAGAACAAGCCATCGCTCGAATTAAAAAAGATGTTTTGGAAAATTTAAGGAATGGCAAAATTACCCAAGCTGATCATGACGGTATAATGGGCTATTTAGAAGATAGCATCAAAGCCGCCAAGTCAGTTATGTAAGGCGCAATCAGCGAGACAAAACGACAAACTTATGATAAATTCAATCGAACAATCGTGTATAGAAGCCTGTTGGCAATGTGTTACTGCTTGCCATACCTGTGCGAATGCTTGCACAAAAGAAAGTGACCTTCAAGCCATGGCAAAATGTATTGCATTGGATATGGAATGCGCAGTCGTTTGTAAAGCAGTGGCCGAACTTCTTGCTATGGAAAGTTACTATAGCCGACGACTTATCAAGACTTGCGCTGAATTATGTACACTCTGTGCAGAGGAGTGCTTTATGCATCCCCATGAACATTGCCAGCACTGTGCTAAATTATGTGAACTTTGCGCAATTGCGTGCAACAAACTAACTGCATAAAATATAGTGGTGTAGATTTCAAATTTCCTGATGGGGCCATCAGGAAATTTTTAATTCAAAATACCTCTTTCAAATGCAAATTTGACCAAATGAGCTGTATTTTTTACGCCCGCTTTATCGATTAAGTTTTGACGGTGTCCTTCAACTGTACGCTTGCTTAAAAATATCTTATCGGCAATTTCAATATTCGTGTATCCTTCTGCAATTAATTTGAGTACTTCAAGCTCTCTATCGGAGATATCAAAATCTGTCTGTAGTTCTCCTGATACCTGTGCATAGCTTTGTCCAGAGCGAACTTGGTCCAATAGTATCATTGCGATTTCCTCGCTCATGTATCGTCCCCATTCGCGATATGATTTAATCCAAAAAGCAATTCGTTATAGCCAACGTTTTTAACCAAATATCCGGCAAGACCAGATTCAAATGCTTCAACAACGTAATTGATCTGATTCAACATGGATAGTATTACTACTTTAATGGACGGATACTGTTTTTTTAATTCATGTAATAGTTCAATACCATCCATTTCCTCCATGCTGATGTCTGTTAAGACAATATCAGGAACAGGATTAGAATTTAAGAACTGAAGAGCCTCCTTTCCATTCGACGCCTCTCCAACAACTTCAAATCCATCTTGCGATTCTAATAGTAATTTTATTCCGTTACGTACAACCATGTGGTCTTCAACCAATAGGATTTTTATCATTATTCTTTTTTAAATAGTTAATTTAAGTAAAATACCTGTTGCCGGCGTATGATTCATAATCCGTGCATTATAGAGTTCAGCAATCTTCATCAAACGCATTGGACTATGTTCATGTTTTATTGTTGACAGCGATTTCTCCTGGCTAAAAAAAGGTGACACTTTAATTAAAATCTCAAATTCAATCACCTGCACCGAAACTGAAATAGCCTGTGAAGGAATCTCATCATTTAAATACTGGAATATAGCCGTAAGTAACTTAAAAAGCTGAACTTGTGCCCCATGATGCAATTCTCTTAAATGCGGATCTAGCAAGGTGTCAATTGTAAAACCCGATCGTTTTCTATAACTCGCCACAGCCTCATCAACTGCATGAAAATGCCAAGATCATTCAGTATCGGATTGTAGAGCAATACAGCTTTATTACGAATCTCCATAACCAGCGCGCTTAATGAATCACGTAAGCAGCGTAATTCTTCAAAATCACCATAGCGATTTGTAAAATTCTGAAGAGATATACGCATTCCGTAAAGTTCCTGAGCCAATTCATCGCGGAAATACCGTCCTATTTTTCCAATATCATCTTGTTGATTCCTAATAATCGATTTATAAAAATCTTCTTGGCTACCATCCCATACCTGCTTTAATTCCGAAGGCTCTTTGAGGCTCTCCAATCGTTCCATGGGCTCTTCTGATAGCTCAAAATATAGTTTTTTGTTTTCGTCCCCCATATTGTTTTTCATTACATGTCATAACTAATAACCATTTAAACGTATCAACAGTTTTAAATATTCACATCTATTTAATCATCAAAAATGTACTTATTAAAACACTACGTATAAATACGTGCGACAAAAAGAAAAAAGGGGGAAATGAGACAGGAAAACACTTGTTATTAATGCACAATAACGCTTAGCATCAGCCTGATAGCTGAATAGTTATTCTGTATAAAGCATTGACTAACTGACTGTTAAAATAAAACAAGTAATAAATCGGCTTGATCCATTCAGCGTCAACGCATTTCCTCTTAATTATTTTCTAGCACCTTAATTGTAGTGATATAGCCAAGATAGACACTTAAAACTTGATAATATGGAAAATTTAACAATCGATCAACTGTTTAAGGAAAAAAGACCTACATTAAAATATTTGGCAGCGCAATTTACAAACGATCCGGATGAACGAGAAGATCTGGTTCAGGAGACCATGGTAAGGTCATTGGGATCTATTGAAAAATTCCTGAAGCATCCAAAGTTGATGTCTTGGCTCTATATCATCATGAAAAATACATATATTAACCAATATACTCGAAATAAACGATTGGAGAATTACCGCAATGAATATGTAAGTATAGGTTATCATAATGAAATAACAACCAATCGCGGTGAAAATAATTTTATAGCCTCTGATATACAACACGCACTCAATAGTTTATCAAAAGATTACTATAACGCCTTTGCAATGTTTTTGGAAGGATTTAAATATTATGAAATTGCAGAGCATCTGCAAATCCCGGAGGGTACGGTCAAAACACGTATACATATGGCCAGGAAAGCACTGCAAAAACAGCTAAAGATTTATTCAAAAAGTATTGATTAAAAAATGGTCTCTTTTCAAGATAAAAAAGCAGGTAATTACCTGCTTTTTTATTTTATTTCTCATTACTTAGACCTGCCTATGCTTCAACTGCATTTTACCCTAGCGGATATTCTAGTTATTCATTATATTTAGATATTTAGGGAACAACTTATTGATTTAATAGATTGAACATCAAAAATTATGAAAAAACAGATAATCACTTTATTTTTTATATGCTTGAGTGGCATTATGGTCGTATTGTCCTGTGATCGGGCAGCAAAAGAAGGTGAAAATAGAATTCGTGTCAGTGGTGAAGGAAAAATTAGGATAATGCCCGATCAAGTCACTTTGACAATCAATACGGCATTCACAAAACCAAGGATGGTAGACGCGGTTAGAGAGACTCAAGCAACTGTCGATACGGTCATTGCATTGCTCCAAAATACGGCAATAAAGGAAGACATTAAAACAAGCAGCGTGTCAGCAAATAAGGATTATCAATATATCGGAAATACCAATAAATTTATTGGGTATCAAGCACAACAAACAATCGATTTTGTTTTACATGATTTATCGAAATTTACAGAATTAACAGGCAAGTTGTTAGAGACCAAAATAAGCGGAATAGGCTCCATCTCATTCGATCATTCCAAAGCAGACAGTATTTTAAGAGAAGCGGATCTTATTGCTTATGATGATGCATTAAAATCTGCAAAAAAACTTGCATCTCGGGCAGATGTCGAAATTGGCAAACTGCTGTTTTTGTCGAACGACGGAAGCGCATCCAACCAATCGACGCAGTTTAGAACAGGGATGGCGTTAGAAACATTCAGCAAGGGTTACGGCGGCGAAGGATTTAAAGTAGCCCCGAAGTTTTAGAATTTAAAAGGACAATATATACGGAATTTGAAATTAGATAGCTCAAAAATTGGGATTAAGAATCTACGCCACTTAGACATTCTCGTAAGATCCTACTTACAAGTAAAACTTGCTTAGAATTAGCATACGGCTAAGCATAATACCATGATTCATCCCGGTGTTTTTTCGTATATTTAACATATAGTTTATATACAGTTCATTTGCGTTTCGTTACTTTATCATACAATAGTTCAATGTAATCAACGGAGTAATGTATCTATTATGAAAACGATAAACTATTTTTTCCAGCGAATTATATTTAGGATCTTTCTAGGTCGATTCAGTTCATTCTATTCACCCTTGAGATTCCACAAGACCTAATTGTTTTAAACGGCATTGAGGTCCGATAATTTTATTTTATAAATGCTTTTAACCAAAGATGCTTTTGGCAAAGATTTTATTTGGGGAGTGTCTACAGCTGCCTATCAGATTGAGGGTGCGCATGATTTACATGGCAAAGGTCCTTCTATTTGGGATATCTTTGTACAAAAAAGGAACCGTATATTTCAAAATCAACATAATAATGGGGCTTGCGATTTTTACAATCGCTACGTCCAGGATCTCCATCTAATGAAAGGAATGCATATTCCTAATTATAGATTCTCCTTATCATGGAGCCGTATTTTCCCGGGTGGAATCGGTGAAGTAAATCAATCAGGTTTGGATTTTTATGATCGATTGATCGACCTATCGCTCGAACTAGGGATCACCCCTTGGGTTACCTTATACCATTGGGATCTTCCCCATGCATTAGAAAAAAAGGTGGCTGGGTGAACCGTGATGTAAAAGATTGGTTTGGCGAATTTGTTTCCAAATGTGTGCATACCTACGGTGATCGTGTTAAAAACTGGATGGTTCTCAATGAGCCTACCGTATTCACTGCCGCAGGTTATTTCTTTGGCGTGCATGCACCGGAACGAAAAGGTCTGGGTAATTTTTTGGCCGCCGCGCATCATGCGGCATTGGCACAAGCACAGGGAGGTCGAATCATCAAATCGATCCAGCCCGACAGTCAGGTTGGAACTACATTTTCATGTTCTCATGTCGAACCATTCACATCGAGAGACAAGGACATTAAAGCAGCAAAAAAAGCAGACGTATTACTCAATCGTCTGTTTATAGAACCTCTCTTAGGAATGGGCTATCCTACTCAGGAGATTAAAATACTGAATAGAATTGAGAAGTATATTAAATTTAATGATGAAAGAGACCTGAAATTTGATATGGATTTCATTGGGATACAGAATTATACGCGGGAGGTTATACGATACGCCATGTTCGTTCCTTATCTCCAAGCAAAAATAGTATCCGCAAAAGAGCGTAAAGTTGATTTAACTGAAATGAACTGGGAGGTTTACCCAGCGTCCATCTATCATATGCTCAAAAATTCAGTACCTACCAAAACATGCCGCCTTTAATTGTTACCGAAAACGGCGCCGCGTTTCCGGATAAAGCCGAGAATGGTATAGTACATGATCCTAAAAGAGTTTCCTATTTACAGGAAGCATTGCAACAAGTTTATCGTGGGAAACAGGAAGGTATAAATGTCAAGGGCTATTTTGTATGGACTTTTCTTGACAACTTCGAATGGGCTGAAGGATATCGGCCAAGATTTGGACTGGTGTATGTTGATTTCAAAAATCAACAACGTATCATCAAATCCTCTGGGCATTGGTATGCGGACTTCTTAAAATAAAAAAATTACTTTTTCTCACCATGATGATAAATCAAATTCGTGATTTTTAATAAAATTACCGCTACAAGTATTGCCCCAATAATGATACATACGCTGATTAATGAATTTCGCCCGTTATCAGCAAAAATATAGATTGCGCATACCGCCAACAGACAGGGCAAAGCAAAAACAATCAGCTTGATCCAATAGACACGATCCTCTTCCTGGAGGATCCTTTCGGTGGTTACCGCATGAATAAGATCGGCCTTATTTTTTCTAAAATACGTAAGAATGAGCTCTATCTCTTCCTGTCGAAGTTCGCGGGGGCGGACGATCTGTTCTTTTAATACGATAAGTAGATTTTTGCGATCGCGTTGTACAGAGCGAATATCTGCCATTTGAAATCGCTTTTTATAGCCCATGGGATTTATTGCATAGCCCTTATAATCGCTGTTTTCGGGACATAGACAAGAGAACTCAATGGCATTTAAAGAGAAGATAATATCAGTGTGATCTTGACCAATCTCTCTAAATTTTGATATGGCAAGTTTAACGGTTGCAAATAATGCACACTGAAGCACAAACAGACCAAAAGACAGATGAAAATCCAGGACAAAAGCAATGCAACAGCAATAAATCCAAAAATAAACCAGCTCATATTAGACAAAATGTCAACCTTACGTCGTATTATTAACACAAAAATTGTACACATTACAGCTGGGATACTTGCTTTCCAATCCCAAAATATACTGACAACACCCAGCACGGAGCATAGCATATA
>JAMRYI010001740.1:0-12733 GCA_029231635.1 Ditylenchus weischeri | reverse complement strand
CCCTGAACACCAAAAACCACCCTGAAAACCAAAAACCACCCTGAAAACCCCAAACCACTTATACCTTCACAAACATCCCGAACTAATTAAAACAGCGCAAACCTTTAGCGGGTGGTCACTATGACGAGCGTTAACTGTATATACAGACTCCTTATCGAAGGGCTACTTGATCGTTCACCATAATTCCATACACTCCACTGCCATAATTCCAAGCTCGATGGACGAAAATAGCAGAAAAATCTGACAATAAGCTAATCAATGACTTCTTTACTTCAAAAAAAAACTCATTAACAGCAAACAGAAAGAGACAAAAGGCGGTAATTACAAGCCTCATTTTTTCGACAAGATCTAACGCTTTATTATCATGGTAAGTGACATCTGGCCTTTTCTTCCACTTCCACCGAGGCTGCAATTGGATTCACAGCTGGCGGCAAAAGCATAGCGACCTGAGTAAAAAGATTAAGGTTGAGTGCCAATGAGATTCAAAATGTACCTTGCTAGTCGTAGTCGGCCAAACTGCTACTCGAACTCCTCTATCAATGTCGACTGGTGTCACTTCGCTTTCTATTTCCAAAATTTGTCGACCTCCTCGCTTGACGAGATACCGAGGCTTTATTTTCCATCCATGTAGATCTTCTCAACAATTCCATCCTGAACATTTTCTATTTAGAAACCTCAAACATCCCACAAAATATGAGACCAAACCCTGAAAGGTGTTTTAAAGACAAAAGCTCTTTGGTAGGCAGCTACATCCCAAAACGCTGAAGGAGCCAAACCAGTGTCGCTTTAGTCTACACCAGATACTTTAAAGAGGCGTACTTATTTGCAATAGGAATATTTTACCTTTTTAAAAAGCAATGACCACAATAAATAAAAACTAATTGCGAATTTCTGAATTGTTTGTTCCCACTATACAATTGTACTTTTTCTTTTATTTTTTGGTGTTAACGCAGTAAGTTTGGGCCAGACCGCGTGAGACCTGCACAAAATCTAGCCGAAATAATCAAATTAACTATAAAAAATATTTGACTCTCTGTTGATATGTAAAAAATGCAAACTTTAAAAAATCAAATATCTAGAAAATATTTTCTGATATTTTTCTGCGTGTACAGAAAAATCGCAATAACAATAACTTTTTGGTTGTTGAAGTCTGGGCTGACACACGTAGCCGAGTGGGTGCGCCTTTGTGTTCAAAAGCGATACTCGCGAGTTCGAATCTCACACGAAACAGCCGAGTTTATGTGCAATGATGATAAAAATAGAGCCAATTCATTGAGTCTACAAGTCTGTGATATCACCTTTCCTTAAAACTGAGCACTACTTTTTTTAAAAGACAGTATACAAAGTGCACGTAAATGACCGTATTTTTTGGCTGTCTTACGATGTTTTTCAATATGGAGATATATCAAAGAGACTCTAAATGCGTTTTATGATCCAGAGTCTTGCTCGAAATCATGTCTAAGGTAAGTGAGTGCGCACATCTCTAACCCATCAAACCCCCCTGCGACCCCTTCGGGTCTTGATGAGTGCACTTAGGCTTTTACGTTTTTGAATTTTGTTTTTCAGTTTATTTTTTAAAAGAATTATCATAGTCTTAAAAAATTTAAAAAAAGGTCTGCTCAGTTTATTTCAAATTAATTAAGGTTATTTTTGATAAAATATTACATACAATCTCTTTCTCAGTGGTTTCCACGGAAACGCTAATTTATTAATATATTTTTTATTCTAACCAAAACAAAAGACTGATTATTATAATTTTATCGAAAAACTCTTCAAAAAATTACCGTATTTTTTCTAAAATTCCCTAAAAACCGAAATCTGAAAAAATGTTGATAGAACTCTTGGTAGTTAGTGTTGCGATCTGGGTACTATTTTGAATGGTTCAAAATACTAAATTAGTACTATTGCTCTGCCTTATTTTGCTGCTTTCCTATCCAGTTTCCGTCAGTTTAAGTTATGCACGATATCTCATTCGAAAGAGGAGATTCAGGGCTATCTTTTGGTGTATTGAATAGGGGTTAAAGATATAAAAACAAAAAAGATATAATGCTTTCAAATTAAAAGTAAAGTTTCATCGTAGTACCAAAATAGTATTATTCAGTAACCATACGATTTCTACTGATTAGCTTTTGATATTTTAGTTGTGTGTTCAAAAATCACTACATTCTGATATTTAAAGTGTTGTAAAATAAACAGATTAATAGATAAAATAATTTTTTCAAGTTCTGCTTTCTTGAATAATTTGTTGCTTATCAAATGCTTTACACCATAAGCTTATAAATATTCAAGGTTGTTACACAGTTAACCCGATTTTTTTTATTTTTGACCTTATTTCTTGTTTTTATGATATTTTTCCCAAAAATTTTGACCTTTTTACTCCATGATTGAAAGCTTAGAATGTTAGCTACACAATTGTATATAAACTTCTTCTTGGTTTGGTTCACAAAAAATTTATATATTTTATTGGAAATACATTCGAATCTTTTCGAGTTTTTTCGAGTGCTAGGACTATTTTTTTTAAAAGTGATAAATTTTCGTGGACCAAACCAAGAGGTTTATATACAATTGTGTAGCTAACATTCTCAGCTTTCAATCGAGTGGTAAGAAGATCAAAATTTTGGGAAAAAAATATCATAAAAACAAGAAATAAAGTCGAAAAAATTTGAAAAATCGAGTTAACTGTGTAACAACCCTATAAATATTAATTCTTATTTTCTGTGAGCTTTCAAATAAAATATTATGTCCAATCTAACTACAATAGATTGCTCACCTGCTGCATCTTCAGGCCCTCTAAAGCCTATTGTTTACATAGTATTGCAAGCATTAACACTACCATGCATGTCATTCCTCCTATGGCTATCTTTCTACTCGCCTTCAAAACTTAAAAACACGCCTTATGGACTAAACAAAGGCATGCTCATCCACCTTTTCGTCCACATAACACTATCTTCACTTTCATTACCATACAATTTTTACACACTTTTTGTGGGCTATGGCTACAGAAGTCAATTTTTATTGTTTTGGTTAGGCATGTGGCCTTTGCATTATCGTATAGTGGCCCCAGCTGCTACCATACAGATGTCATTGCATAGACTTATCAGTCTGTGGTGCAGAGCTAAAAGTCAGGACCGGTGTTTTGCTCAAAGACGTAGCTATTTTACTACTTTTCTTGGATTTGTCATTATACTTGGGACGCTTGCCTTAAGTATGTGGTTGATTATCAGAAGCATTCAGACAGATGGATTCCGAAAAGGTAGGTATGGAATCGAAATTTGCTAAGCGGACACCTCGATAAGCCTAGATTAGCCCAAAAGGTGGCTGCTTAGCGATATTCGTCTGATTTTTGAAATATTTTTAGGGTTTTTGTCAGGGCTCCGAAGCGTCTTTTATTTGAAAATCTGCCATTCAATTGGCTCCTCAAATCATTAAAATTTTTGAGATTTTACGTCTGAATCTTTATTTTTGAAGATCAACAAAAAGCACCGGATAAACGGGCACTCTTTGACCACATGTCCTTTCTTTTATAAAAATGTCCTTTATTATAAAATTTTGAGTTGGGAGTTTTGATTTTCGTTAAGACAGTTTCAAAATTTTCAGATACTTTCAACTGTCAAGAGTTTGCTTGCATTCTCGACAATCACACTGCTCAGCACATGCTAGAACTCTTGTTTGGCCTGATAAATTTTGCCTTCGGAGTGATTTTCTTTTTTGCTAATGGCACTGTAAGTAACTTTTAGTCAATATTTTTTATTAATTCGGTATTTTCGGTATCTTTATTAATTCAGTTAGCCTTAGGGCGTGTTCTTTAAGCACGGTACTTACCTGGAATTTTTATCTAATTGCAAATGTGTATGTTTTAGGATGAGGTTGTTTAGGTTTTGGGTCGTTTTAGATTGTGATGATTTAGTTTGTGAGATGCTCATGTTTTGTGACCTTCTGAAAATGAAAATGCGTAAAGCATCACAAAAAAATAGTTAGCTGAAAATTGGGTGCTACTGGAGAATCTGTTCCCATTTTTTGCCTTGGTCCCCCCTGTTGTTTTTTCAACAAATATGCCTTGGTCCCCCCTGTTGTTTTTTCAACAAATATGCCTTGGTCCCCCCTGTTGATTTTTAGTGTTTGAAAAAAATAGTTTCAAAAATTATTAGTCTCCAAACATTTTTTTCCGGAGTTTTTAAGATTTTGTGTTTGCTTGCTTTGCTGTTTCATTCATTTTATCAAAAAACAACAGGGGGGACCAAGGAAAAAAATGAAACGGATTCTCCAGTAGTGCTGAAAATTGTAGCAAATGTGATTACATTACATACTCAAAGTTTTCCTTGGTCTATTATGCTAATTTTTAACCTCTTTTTAGCTTATCCAGCTGAATCTACCTTTACTCTTAGAACTCAATTAACTTTTACGCACAGCAAATTTTCCTTATTTCCGTCTCCCTCCTTTGTTATCAAATGCAAATGTCTAAATTTGTCTGAATTTGAAGTTAAAAAAACAATTTCAGAAAAATGTTATTATCAAGAATACTCTTATCCTGAGTGTGATCATGAACTGGGCTCCAGCGCTAATCGGTTTCATAAATGACATTGTGAGTGCAAAACATTTTTTAATTATTTGATAACGAAACACAATTAAATGTTTAGGACAACGAAATCCAACATAATACATCTATGACCTATTTTTATTTGGATGCTTTGTCTTGTGCTATTTCTTATTTAAAGACACTCTGGATACAGTCCACAATTACGATTGAGTTAAAGAAACCATAAATAAATATATATATATTTTTGGTCATGCATAGCATGTCTATTCATTTTTCAAAAGTTTAGCGTTTGCCAAAAAGTCGATTGTCTCGTCAAGGTTGAATTGAAACAACTGCTTTAATCGAAGAGCAGAAAAATCGGGCATTTCGGTCGTTTCCATAATTAATTTTCGAACCTTAATTAATTTAAAAAATTGATTGTAAAAGATGAAAGAAAAAAGCAGGAAATAAAATGACTAGTCAAAACTGAAATGTGCAAAAAAACAACAGGGGGACCGAGGCAATAAAAGCGTCCTATTGTCGTATAGGGCCCTATTATTTCTATGACTAATAGACACACAGATATTTTTTTCAAACTCAAATATATTTCTCAAACTACGAAGAACGTGCGAAAGTCATCTTCGGGCAGGCCTCTGGCGCTGCGTTCAAGCACTTCAAATTTCCACAAATCGAATTTAGGCAAGTAAATTCTCGAGAATTAAAGGCCGAAGTCATCGTTGGAAAGGCCTTTTGGCCAGTGTTTTGAATAGTCAGAGGCAGAATAAATTTATAATAGAAATCGGAAAAGTTGCAAAGTCAGAAAGAAACAGGAAATTTTAAAATTTTTATGGTTAAGTTAAGAGTCAGAACTCTGACTTTTACAGGCAAGTTCAAAATAGAATGAGATCTTCTGATTTAGACCATTAATTTAAGCGTTTACTACTTATAGGATAACAAAGCAGAATAGCCTGTAAGGGGTAAAATTCAAACATTTCAATCTATTTTTAAATGGCCTACGTGAGTAAAGAATTTTAAAAGAAAAATTTTTTTACTGTGAACTCTACTTAAACGTGTACTCTTAGTTCAGACAAACAGTCCTTTTATTTATTGCTGTATTTATTTTAAAACCAAAGCTTCATTTTATAAAGTGTGGCGACAACAGTAAAAACATGAAAGAAATATGACGATAGTTATGCTGTCACTGTCACGGTCTGGGTGGTTAACTCAAGTTTTAAAAAGGTGGCAAAATTTCCCCAAAAGGTGGCATTATATCCAAAATTTTTCACCAAAGGTGGCTTTTCTCATAAACTGTCACACTTCGTGTTACAATCACCATTAACCTATTGAAATCAAACAAATATGAACATCTTTATTCACCAAATGCATATTTCTCTACACTACGAGCCCTCTTCAACAATTCCGTATCGTGCACAAACAATTGATACATTTTTGAACAATCCAAATCTATACATTTGACTGACACAAGGGAATTCAACGTATCGACACCAAGCCGGCTTTTCTCATCGCTCCAGATGTTGTCGACGACCGTATTGAGGTTAACAGCATTCACAAAGAAAATTAAGTGTTCAATAATTAAATAAGGAAAAATGTTCTGTACACTTCGCCGAATTTCGTACAAAAATGCCACCTTTCGTTTTTCAAAAAGGGGGCAAAAGTTATCAAAAGGTGGCAAATGTGTGGCGAGACATCTTCGGGACATCTTTGGGCAACGTATCGACAAGTTAACCACCCAGGTCACGGTGTCACGCTGGTCATTATGAGTGTCAGAGTGAGAGGAAAACTTAGAAATTCTGTAAAGCAAAACAGTCTGCAAGAATTCTAATTTTGAATTGATTTTAATTTTAAAGTTGAGAGTTAATGACAGAACTGTGAAAGTTCGTTCTTCCTCCCAGTTCATCTGTTTCTGATATCTATTTCATCAAAAGCAAAAATAGGAATTTAACAATTCAAATACGGTCTTTACTAATGCGAGCGTTTCGTTCAGAAATCTACGCTGAACAAGATAGGAGAAAAAATTTCTCTCAAAAAGTGCTACTAGCGGTTCGTTTCAGGGTCGATTGTATGAAATCGGACAGTTTCGGGTTGTTTCAGGTATTTGATCGTATTTTTTTATACGAAAGCAATTTTGCGCACCTGAAAAACTTATGTGGTGCAAAATTTAACGAGTTTTCAAAAAATAAAAATTTACTCGGGTTAGTGGCCATATAACATGCAAAATAGCACTTTTCAAAAAAATTTCGAAATAAAAAATGCATGTATTTTTTGTGAGCATCGAAAAATTGTTGATATCACCGTTAATTTTTTAACACTTATCTGTAACAGAAAGCGCAGAAACTGGGCATCATTTCGATACCCAAACGAGGCAGAAAGTCATAAGATGAAGTAGTCCTAAAATCAGCAAATGTGTTGGTGTCTAGGCTTTTCACCGGTCAATTCAAATTTGCGCCTTTTATGGCGTTCTGTATTTTCACGTTTTTCGCGACTGGGCACACATGGTTAAGCTCGTCTCAACATAAACTGCACTAAATTTACAAAAATAAAATTTTCTGTCCAGAAATCATGAAAATACAGAAGGCCATAAAAGGCGCGAATTTGAAATGACCCGGAAAAAGCCTAGACACCATCACATTCGCTGATTTTAAGACTACTTCATTTTATGACTTTCTGCTTCGTTTTGGTATCGAAATGATGCACAGCTTCAGCGCTTTCTGTTGCAGTCAAGTGCTGAAAAATAAACGGTGATATCAACAATTTTTCGATGCTCACAAAAATTTATGAAAAGTGCTAATATTTTGCATGTTATACAGCCACTAACCCAAGTAAATCTCTATATAGTATTTGGGTCGGGTGGGTGGGTCACACTTTTTATGAATTATCAAAAAATATGGTCATAAAAGGCTCGAAAATTTCTGTTGCAGGATTTTTTAGATTCGCCTTGATGTCAGCTTTCGTTTGAAAAAAAGAGCGGCGAGAAATTCGCATTTTTAAGAGGGGCGTTGACAAAAGTATGCAGGCCATTGTCGAGCTTTCCAATAAAAGTTATGTTTTTGCCATTTGCAGGCCATTTTTTAAGAAAAAATTTTGTTCTCAAATTCAAATTTTGAATTAATTCAAAACTACATTTGTCTTAGAGGAAAAACTGATTTTATGGCGCGTGTTAACATTGCATAAACATTTTCAATTTGTCTTAAAAACCATTCTCAGAGTAGCTTTTCGTGCTGAACGCGATTAGATGCCCAAAATTGTATGTTTCGGGGCTATTTGTTAATTTTTAATTGACTGCTATAAAGGTCATTACTGAATATCTTCAGACAAAAACAGTAATTCCACCGGCATTTTACTTGGAAGTTAAATTAATAGCAAGCTTTTAGTAGGCTCTATATATTAATATATAGTAAGTATCTCTATATAGTATGAGGAAGTGGTGGGCGGGGGGTGGTTGTAACGTTATTTCTGAATTTATTGCTTACAATCCGATTTTCTGCTGTTTTTGCAAACTCATGTCGGCAATCTCTTCGGAACTCTAAAATTCAACATCTTAACTCTTTTTTAGGCACAAAACCGTAGAAAGGTGGCTCTAAAAATAGGTTGGATGTAGATTTGGAGATGGTGGATTTCAGCAGAAATTTTGGGAGGATTTTTGTGTTCAAGCCAGATTTGTTACCTTTTTTCGCAAACCCGTGTAATCTATTAGACTGTGCAATGATTTTTTAGTTTCGCGCGTGTTTTGCGATCAGTTATCAATTATTAATAGGCACAAACACTATGGAGGCGCCGATAGGCGCCTTTTACCCCTTGTTCGTATTTATTTGAAAGCTCGTTAAATTCTGCACCAGATTAGTGTTTCAGGTGTGCGAAATCGCTCTCGTATTAAAAAAAATGCGATAAGATGATTATCTATAATATTTTTGCTTTAGAGACTTTTCAATGTCATTGGAAAATTTTCAAAATCTCATCTTGCCACTAAAGCTCTGAAAAAATCTGGAAAAATGTTACTTTTTCCAGCCATCACTAGCTGGTCATCTTTAGAAATTACTTATTCGCGATTGCTTGAGTTACTAGACGATGTTAATTTGATCTGTCTCGACCAAAAGTGGCAAAAAATTACAAAATCAGAGGTTCAGCTTTCGGAAGAAATTGTAAAAATCATTAAACCTTTTAGAAAAGTTACTGATGAACTTCAGCAGGATAAACACCCAACTGTGTCACTTGTTCTTTCCGGTTTATGTCTATGTCTCTCTAGTTATTTGAAGGTTTGATAAAAATTAAAAACCTTTTTTATTATAATTTGATACAAAAATTTGTTTAGGCGCAAACCACTCAACGACTCTCGGTAAAGCGCTAGACGAATCCTTAATGCGGCAATTTGCTTACGTATTTAATAGGGATGACCCGATTTATCTTGTGCTACCTTTCTCGACCCAATAGTTGCGTGCATGAACGTAGTGTTAGGGATGGAGGATGAAGCAGAAACAGCCATTCGATTTGTTGTATGTTTTTTCTAGCCTTCAATCACGGACATTTAATAACATCATGACGGTTAAAGCACAAACACTAGGGATTACACAGAATTTTATGGAGCAAAATGAAAATGCAGCTATTCATACAACTGAAAAGTCTCTTTTTGACTTCTATGGACAAAATATGCGCGAGCCGGGCGGCCCAATAAATAACAAAGAGCAGATTTGGATTGGATCCCAAACTTTCGTCGGTGGCGTTCTCCATATTTGTCTCTCCATCGCATGAAGTTAAGCGGATGTTTTCTCAGTTAACTCTGCACACTTCGGGTCACAAAGAAACAGCAAATGGTCTAAAACTGTTGATGAGCTTTGAGAGAAAATTTAGTTCAAAAAGACGATACACACATGTTATAAATATACACATGTTTTGTTGTATTTCGCATGTTTTTTATTCATCCGAAAATCTCGTGAATAGCTGCGCTCGTACCGCCCTTTTATATACTATTGGGTTGGTCAAAAATTATCCGGGATATTTTATGATACTTATTATCGTATTATTAACTGGTGGAAAGAAAGTTCGTAATGGGTTTCTGAGCCAATTTTTTTCAATGAAAATCTTTTTTTTTAAAGTTCCAAATATACAGGGTTGAAGCATTTTAGCTCCTCTTTCAAATGGTATATAACATAATACATCTGCTTTAATGTTTAATCGGTATAATGGTATAATTTTGATTGCCACTTAAGCACTTTTCATGGTGGCTCTAATTTGACCCTAGGCTGGTTGAGGAAAAAGTACTGGTGTGAAAATGGCAGAAAAACCGTCCGAAAAGTTATCAAAAAAATGTGTCAAAACTGCCGCATTTTTAATGCAAAACACTTTGGATGGCCTGCATACCCTTAATTACCCGAGAACCGAGTTAAACCTAGCTACCCTTTGAACACCGGTGTTGATTACTTTGGACCTATGACCGTGCGAGTAGCTGACACTTACCAAAAAGTTTGGGGATGCCTTTTTACATGTTTTGTGACTCGTGCCATACCTTGAATTAGCTAATGATTTAAGTGCAGAGGCATTTTTGGACTGTTTTCTTCGTTTTATTTCTCGTCGAGGCACCCCAAAAATATCTCTAGCGATAATGGGACTAATTTTGTCCTAGCCGGAAAAGTAGTGAAACTAGCGTGGAAAGACTTTGAAACACACCCTGAAGTGCTATCTTACACCTCAAAATCGGGAATCCAGTGGACATATATTGCTGAACGCGCCCCTTGTCGTGGCGGCTTCTGGCAAAGATTAATTAAGTTTTGTTAGATGAAGATGATTTACCCAGGGGTATGTGGAAAACAGCCCTAGTCACTGATGTCATAAGAAGCTCGGATGGAGTGATACGCACGGCTCAGATAAAGTTCCCCAACGGCAAGTCAACAAAACGAGCGATAAACTCTTTATTACCTCTAGAAACTCATGACGAAAGAGCCCCGAGAATCACTTCAATTTCTCATGACCCACTTCTTTTCCAAAATTCCACTCCAGTCAGTCTGGAACCACAAAATGCCCATTATTTGCGGGATCATGCCAAGATCAAGAAGCCAGTTAAGTTGCGCAAAACCTGATTTTTTGTAGTTTTCTGTTCCAAATAATTATTTTTACTCTCAGTTTTCGTTTCTACAACTGTTTTTGTTTTTCAAAATACGGTATATTAACAAAGTACTTCTGCCTTTTGGTTGGTTCTTTTGTCACTGGAACTTTCCTATCCTTTTGCTCCACCCACAGTAAACATTATTTAATCCAATCAAATACTCTAATAGAGATTTCATTTTTTAGATTTTTTGTTTTGTTCACCAGCCACCCTCCTTTTTGATGTCTATTTGGGACACCGATCCATGGGCCGACACGGACCCGTGGTCAGCCACTGAGGTGCAGTTGCAGTCACTTCCTCCCGGCACCCACTCTCTTAATTACGAATTTGAGCCCTCCATGCACTACAGTACCCTCAGAGACCTTTTTTGGGGAGCTTTTTTGAAAACTTTTGGGACAATTACGGCTGATTCCCATTGACTTCCGCATTAATCCAAATAGAGTAATTTCTATGAAGTTCAAGTGGTTGGCCCAACCACTGTAAAGATGCCCCCTTTTTTGCTTAAATACATATACCATTTTTCGTGTTCTTCTTAAGCCACCCGACAGTCCTTTTAATCTTTTTCACATTTTTTCCTCTTTACATGCCAGATGTTCATGTTTGGCCTACTTTTTATTGAGACTACTCGAATGCTGACTCCTCCTAACAATTTAGCTTTAAAAGGGATACATTTGTATCTATCATTACTTTGCTGTTTTATTTCCAACCCAACTGTTACACTTTTCAAAAAAAAATGTTCCCTGACTTTTTGAACCCAGTTGGTTTTTTTGATTGTTTTCGCACCTCAACCTATGAGCAATTAACTTTGACTCGGCAACACCTTTTAGGTTTTCTACTTTGTGTGTTCCTGACAGCCCTAATCCTTGAAATTGCCCATTTTGTCACCCGAAGACGAGCTTTGCCAGCTCAATTACCCCACATTTTGGCTATTGCTTTTATGATCGTATTGCACAGTAGCCCTGCTGAAGCCTGGGGATCTGCCCCTAAGACAAGTGGATTTATGAAATACCTTAAGCAAGCTCTTCCATGGTTGTTCATGTCGGCTTCTGACGCCGTTTCGGATGTAGCCGGTGCACTTGTCTCTAACGGGAGGGAGTCACCTGAAATTATAATCCAAGTCCCCACTACCCCACCTCTTGCCCCAGCAGTACCAAATACGCTTTTTGATTCCGACATCACTATTGGTGAGGCACTTTTAATATCTTCCCTTCTGGTTAGCTTATTGAGTGGATATTGCCTGCGAAGAAAAGTAGTTCATAAATGCCATAAAAAGCCAATTTTTCCTATGCACTCTAACCCTCCGAATCCTTTCCAAGTTCCTCAATAATATCTAGTTTTAGTAAAATTGTAAAAATATGAGTAATTTTGTAATTTAGGCAACTTCTACGTAATGAGAAGCAAGCTGAAGCGACCCTCTCGCCTTGTTCCAGCAGAGGAGTTGGGATTTGTTTATTTGCAGTCAAGATCGAATCTCTCCAAATCTCTCCATCTCTCCCCCCAAGATCTACTTTATCTCCTATCCTCGAGGATACTCATTTAGAAACCCCAAACTCCCAACCCTTCAGTTTTGTGGTCATCCTTACAAGTTGCCCAGCCGAACATATCTGTTCCACCTCCTATTCTGCTTGAGTTTCCTCTCCTACCTAAGGAACCCAACGCTCAAGCCATCCCTAACCCCACTTTAATTCAGCCACTGGAGGTGTCCAAACCTCTAACTCCTTCGATTTCCAAATCTTCAAATTTTGCCACACTGCCATTTGGCAACACATTGCATTATGGGCCCGTTCCTCCCAAACCTTCTATAAATTTAGATAAGCCCAAATCCCTTCAGGTGAAGCACCAACGCCGAACACCAAGGCACAGTGGATCTAAGAATGCTCTCCAACCGGCAAAAACTGTACAGCAGCGTGTCAGTCCATACCATCAACAGTCTAGCCATCCGATACCTTCTTTGCTAGATCTCCCACCAGTACCACCACATTTCTACATGATGATGATGTGTGTGCCATGCTATCCAAACCTGCAATTTCCTGACCACCACAACTTTGAGCCCTACCCACGGAATGTCAGCAAATAAAGTAAATAATAGAGAAAAAAAT
>JAMRYI010001820.1:0-10244 GCA_029231635.1 Ditylenchus weischeri | reverse complement strand
GAGTGTCAACACTAAGTGGTGTATCCAGTGATTGAGAGTGTCAACACTGAGTGGTGTATCCAGTGATTGAGAGTGTCAACACTGAGTGGTGTATCCAGTGATTGAGAGTGTCAACACTACAGTGGTGTATCCAGTGATTGAGAGTGTCAACACTACAGTGGTGTATCCAGTGATTGAGAGTGTCCAGCACTAAGTGGTGTATCCAGTGATTGAGTGTCAACACTGAGTGGTGTATCCAGTGATTGAGAGTGTCAACACTGAGTGGTGTATCCAGTGATTGAGAGTGTCAACACTAAGTGGTGTATCCAGTGATTGAGAGTGTCAACACTAAGTGGTGTATCCAGTGATTGAGAGTGTCAACACTGAGTGGTGTATCCAGTGATTGAAGTGTCAGCACTAAGTGGTGTATCAGTGATTGAGAGTGTCAACACTACAGTGGTGTATCCAGTGATTGAGAGTGTCAACACTGAGTGGTGTATCAGTGATTGAGAGTGTCAGCACTAACTGGTGTATCAGTGATTGAGAGTGTCAACACTAAGTGGTGTATCCAGTGATTGAGAGTGTCAACACTAAGTGGTGTATCCAAAATGACCGCAAAGAATTCAGCTTTTCAATGACAGTAAGTATAGGCCATTTCCATTTGTAAAGTCGACATAAATCACAACCACTTTGATATCAAACTTGTGAAGAATGTGGAAAAAGAATAAAATGTGCAACCGAAGGAATTCGAACCAGCAATCTTCAAATGTGTTTGAATTTTGAATTTAAATGATTTCCATGCAGGACCAGATACGGACAGCAGGGGCCGCAGTAACAATACCAGTATGTATCATAACTCTTCGCGTTTTTTTCAAATTTTTAGTCAGAATCGATTTTTCTTTTTCGCATATTTCTTCCTGAAATTCTTCATTTTTCATTGAAATGTGACTTGTGTTCAAATTAAGCATGTTTTAGATGCCTCGAAGCCTTGTGCGCTCAAGACCGGCCACTATTAAAGGGATTTCAAAGCTGCAGGAAAGATGGGAGAAAATTGTTGAGGCCGAAGGAAATTATTTTGATTAATGATAGTTGCTGTTATGAAATACGTTTTGCGTTGCCTTGAATAAAGATTTCACTGTTATTTGGAAATGATTTTCTATGAAAGAAATGAAGAAATATGCGATAAAGAAAAAAATCGATTCTGACTAAAAATTTAAAAAAAAAGCGAAGAGTTATGACACATACTGGTATTTGAATTATGTGAGTATTATTTTCACAAGCATTCAAAAATTTGGTTTGAATTTACGCAGGAAGTTTTTCCGCACCCAATATACGGTTCATGGATATCATGGATATTGTAGTCTATTCTATACTAACTTTCCCAGTAGACTACACTAAACAGGGATATCACATGCTTCTTGTTATTATTATTTTGTCATTGATTTTATAAATTTTAGTCATCATTAATGCCTTTTTTGCCTTTTTAGAACATATTGATGACATTTGATAGCCTTTTTAGAACATATTGATGACATTTGATAGCCTTTTTAGAACATATTGATGACATTTGATAGCCTTTTTAGAACATATTGATGACATTTGATAGCCTTTTTAGAACATATTGATGACATTTGATAGCCTTTTTAGAACATATTGATGACATTTTATAGCCTTTTTAGAACATATTGATGACATTTGATAGCCTTTTCACAAGCTATATCTTTATCGATATAGGTATCTGCGAAAAAGCATGACCTTCCATGTCACACTAGATAGCTAGGTTATTCGGCTGATTATTTAAAAGCTAGTGTGCACCACTTTAATTCATTTTTCACATTATTTTTTAAGAAAATGATTTGTTCTATGCTTAAAATTATTTTCATTACTTTACTATGCGCTAATTTAATGAATGGCATGTTACCCAAAAATCCATGTAAGAAAAACTTTTGGATTGAGTATAGAATCCCTCTCCGCGCAGAGTGGTCAGATGGAGGAGATAACATCATATTCGTGTTTCTCGACCTTGATTTCATGAGAAAACCACGTGTTTTTGAATTATGAGCAAAAAAATTCGATTCACAGGGAGGGGGGATGGAAATATCCTGGTTTTTAGTCAAAATTTCAGAATTTAAATTGGCTCTTTTTGAATTTTTGACACGAGAATTCCTGACTGTAACATTGGACTACATGAGTTTTTTCACGCTTCCTGAGCACGGTGATCGCAAAATCGGACCTCCTCGCTAGAGCACAGTGCCCATTAAAAGCCCAATTCTCACAGCGACTCTTTGAAAATGAATAGTTTTTTCTTCAGGCTGGTGAGCACTCAATTTGTTTAGCTCAACATTTCCTTTTATGCTCATAAGAAAGCCCTTTGTCTGGGCTTTCTAATGATGTCTCGTTTGCCTACATTCAAAAAAATGATCATGGGTAAAAAAAATAAATAACATGGGTAAAAAAATAAAAATAAGAAAATAAAATTATTACGTGATATAACGCAAAAAGCTGCATCGGATATCTGGTTGGATTTTACTGTGTTCGAAATCAATATTCAAACACAGTATTGTTGTATGCTGAAAGATAGCCAGAATTCTGACAAGTCTTTTTGTGTTAACGTCATCTGAATTTAAAAATAGTTGTGTTGATTTTGAACCCAGTAAAATACAACCAGATATATCCATCCATCAATGACTAGGCTGCCAGCCTACTTCTTGAATCCAGCGAAAAATCAGCACAAAAATATAAAAAAGTCACTCCAAAAATTACAAGAGACAGTTACGACCAGACTTTCCCTGGTATTGAAATTTGAAGGATACATTTCTTTGGCTTATTTCTGTCGATTTTTCAATGAAAATTTTTGCTTACAACAAACCAAAATGCTCAGCGTGAAAAAGCTACAGAACTAGTGCAAAGACTCACAAGACAACAAGCAAATAAAACAATATTCAAGGCATAACAATTTGACCCCAAAATCCAACAAAAAGCCAGAAGCTTTTAGACCAAAATTCAGGTGGCTGTCACTTGTTTTCGTTATTTTTTCAAAATTTTGTAAAGAATTCTCAGAAAATAAAAATAGTGCGTGATTGAACGCAAAAAACTGCGCCGTATACATGAGTTAGATCACAGGTTAAACTGTGTTTTCTCTCTTTTTGAGAGGATTCAAGAAGTAGGCTGGCAGCCTAGACATGGATGGATGGATATATCTGGTTGGATTTTAATGGTTTTGAAATCAACACAACAGATGACGTTAACAAAGGCTTTTCAGAATTTTGGTTATCTTTTAGCATACAACAATACTGTGTTTGAATATTGATTTCGGACCCAGTAAAATCCAACCAGATATATCCATCAATCCATGACTAGGCAGCCAGCCTACTTCTTGAATCCTCTCAAAAAGAGAGAAGACACAGTTTAACCTGTGATCTAACTCATGTATACGGCGCAGTTTTTTGCGTTCAATCACGTACTATTTTTATTTTCTGAGAATGCTTTACAAATTTTGGAAAAAATTACGAAACCAAGTGACAGCCACCTGAATTTTGGTCTAAAAGCTTCTGGCTTTTTGTTGGATTTTGGGGTCAAATTGTTATGCCTTGAATATTGTTTTATTTGCTTGTTGTCATGTGAGTCTTTGTACTAGTTCCGTTGCTTTTTCACGCTGAGCATTTTTGTATATTGTAAGCAAAAATTTTCATTGAAAAATCGACAGAAATAAGCCAAAGAAATGTATCCTTCAAAATTTCAATACCAGGGAAAGTCTGGTCTTACCTGTCTCTTGTAATTTTTGGAGTGACTTTTTTAAATTTTTGTGCTGATTTTTCGCCTATATTGTAGCTCTTGAATTCTGTGCAAGTATTGACCCGGCATCAAGCATATAAACAACCAGAGTACAAAAATAATAAAATGCATATGGAGTCTCTTTTTGCCACACACTAAAAACCATGATACCTTCCCCTGCGATTCGAATTTTTTTTCTCAGAACTGGAAAAAGACGCGTTTTTTTCATGAAATCAGGATCGAAAAACACGAATATGATGTTATATACGCCACCTGAGCATTCTGCGATTCGTGGGCACTTTTAAGAAAGTCGATTTTGGGAGGAGTGTGGTGTTGTATATGCCGAATTTTTTAAATTTCTAATGGTCCATATGCGAAACTCAACACTCACAAAATTTGTAAATAATTCTTTAACAAAAACTTAAATTTGTTTTGAGAAAAGCTTTTTATTTTGTGTATATTGCAGATGGTGACGACCAATTCACAAGTGGTAAAGAGAATGTAGCGTTTCGTGGGACAAAAAGTAAGCTTCTTTTATTATTTAACCCTTACTCTGTGAAGCATTTTTGCTGATCCTATTTGAAAGTGGGTCAATTTCACCGAGTAACTAGAAATTTACAGGGTATTGATTTTATTTCCCACCATTTGCTCTGCTTATTTAACACTCCAAGAACGGTTTGGGACAAGTGTAGTGGAATGAATATAAATAAAATTGTTTTACCGTATTCATTCAGTTAACTCCCCGCCCTCTGATAACTCCTCACTCCTCCAGGATGGTTGAAAAATAACTCCCTAGTCTCTTGTATTTATCCCTTATATTTAATTACTTGTGGTCAACACTTTTATATACCAAAATTTACAAAAAGTTATCAACAAACACAAACATGCCATCTTTTTAAAACTCTTCCAATTTTGTTCTGTTTTTCTCTTTCATCCTCATTGCATTTATTAATTTATTAATCCTGTGGGGAGTTAATAAAATTCGGTTGTTTTCGCCCGAATTTCATTAAAAATAGTAGAAAATGACGCGCGACAAATTCTACTAATGATAGAAAATGTCTGGTTGCCGGCTTACGATGCTGTTATATAATGAAAGCGTTTTTGAGTTTTTAAAAGGTTTTTAAAATATTCGCGCATACCTCTTTAAATGACTTTGTGATGATTACCGTCCTGACTTTTTCCATGCGCGATCCACCTAGTCTAAAACGAGTTCCAGCGCCGACGCCTTCTGGTTGCCTCCTTTAGTGAATTATTTTTGAGGGTTATCGGTCATCCAAGCCATCAAAAAATCTTTGAAGCAGACTCACGCTTGTTGCTTCAGGTACTCTTTGCATATTCATTCTTTAATGCTTTTTCTGTCCCTTCTGAACTGCTTTGCACCAGATTTGATAGAGTTTTTACCGCGAATCGCACAATTTCCAGCTTTCTTCCGGCATCGCTATTTTAGCAGCGCTTCTGATTGACTAGACGGCCCTCCTCTTGATGAAGTTGGAGTTCCTCGGAATCGCTCATCTGAAACTAGACACAATTAGAGCAACAAAACAGCAAAAAAATGTGCAACAAATGATCATACAAAAATTTTTTTTCTTGAATTTCGAGACTAAAAAAAATTTAAAAATGTTTGTTAAAAATTGCTCCCCACTCTCCAATAACTCTCCACCCTCTAATAACTACCCACCCCGAATAAGGGTTGAAAAATAACTCCCCATGGGGAGTTAATAGAGTAAATACGGTACGCAATTCTAGTGTTAAACTAATCCATAGTAGCTGTTTTATCGAATGATAAAAAGATCTAGGCGAAAGCCGGTAAATTTAAAAAATTACGGTCGATTCAAATAGTTTGGAGAATTTGAATCAACCTGCACTATTTTTAAAAACTAGCCAGAAAATTAAAAAAATCGAGATGAGTACGCATGTAAAAATTATAGTAGAAACAAAAAAAACTGCTAATCTCAGCCTTTTCTCCGTACATGGGCATGCCCATCTAAAAAAAATTGCAAACTTTACAGATAAAATCTAACATTAATTCCTGCCATAATTTTTAATTTTATTTTTAACTCCAAAAAAATCGTGAAAATCTTTGAAAGACTTTTGAATTTCTTCTATGTGGCCTTATGAATCCAAAACAAGATTTTCAAAATATTGAAAATTATTTAAAAAATTATTCGAATTTCTTTTAATTTTTTTATTCTTAAATTTTTAGAAAAAGGAGTTATCACCACAGAGCAACCTTTATATAACTTAGAGGATTCAGAACATGAAGAAGGGACACACTCAGGTATTTTAGACGAAAGAGAGTAACAACGCAGCGTTTCAAAATACGCGCGCAAATTTAAAATAGACCGAAGTGAGTGATCAGTCGGCTCTCCCTTGTTAGGACAAAAATATTTATGTTTAAATATGTTTTCGTTTTTATCCGGTTTTTGTCCAAAAATAGTTGCTGCCTAAAAATGTACATATTATTTTTATTCATACTTTATTTATTTATCACCAAATTCACATAGTTGACAAGTGAACTTTATTCAACCAAACAAGGTTCACAATAAATCCTAACGCTTTTCCATAACAGTTACAAGACCAAGATTTTTAACATAATTAAATAATTTCTCTTTCTCGTATTTCTTTGCTATCTCCATTCTTTGATTCACCCCTTTCTTATCTACAGTCTTCAGCTTTGGAATTTTTCCGGCCCTCAGAGAAGCAAGCTTGGCCTCCTGCAGACTACACTCCTTCTTCATTTGTCTCAACCATTTCCAGAAGTTAGGTTTCTTCCCATCTTGAGTAGCCAGAGCATAGTGGAGGGGATTGTGCCAGGCTTCGAGTGAGTTGGTCGTTTTTGACTTGCCTTTTTTGTCAGCTCAAAAGAATTCCACAGTTTTCTAGCAAAAAAAGAGGACTTCCGTTAGTCCAACCTATTCATGTCTGCAATATAAAGATATGAAAATGCAAAGTAATTATCGGAAAAAGCTAACTTTGATGAAGTAATCAAGAAATTTTATTTCTGGCCCACCAAACTCAAACTTTGATGTTCCATCAGTGTTCAGCACTTGTTTTCGAATAATTATACTGAAAGAATCCTTCACATCATCAGCTGTAACGTTGTTTCATAGCAGTGGGTGCATCGAAAATCTTTGTAATATTTTAAACAGCTGGTTAGGCATAAAGAAATCTACATAAAATTAAAATTTAAAAAAATTATTAAAAATTTAATCAATTTTTTTATTAATTTAGTTAATTACAAATTTTTAGGAAAGCGAATAGAAGCACTAGCATATTACGGAGAGCCTCATCCTATAAGCTATGAGGATACATTCTCAGATCCTGAAAAAAAGACGTACAAAGGTAATTTTAAAAAAAAGGTATTAGCGCAAAACATGACAAGAATGACCGGTTTACCGGCTAGGGGGGATTCTGTACTCAGGTCAAAGCTTTTTAGCTTTTATAATATTTTGTTTTAACAAAACTTTATAACAAAACTTAAAAAAATTGTTTAAGTAGATGTTTGGGATATTGCAAACCATAAAAGCACATTTTTTTTTCCTCTCAATGAAAAGCTTCATGGAAGCGATATTAAAAAAAAATATATGGATCACTTAACCGCTTTCACAATAAAAAATAAAATAGAAAAGTTGTCTCTTTACTATGCTGTACAATCGCCTGGAATTAATGAGAAGGATAGAGGCGCAAAAAAAAAAAGGAAGCGAAATAAAAGATCAAGAAGAAATCACTGGAAAAATATATGTTGATGTTTTGGCTCGTTTTGACAAATAGTTTTGACGTATCATATTTTCAAAATATACTGATTTCAATTTTCTTTTCTGTTGATAAAAAAAATTTTGTATGCTAATATTGTTTACAAGGGACCACAGGCGCCTCTATAGTATTTCGAAATTTCAATGAGGGGCTATGACTTCATTCATAAAAATAAGTACATCCCCTGTTAGAACTCATTTTTTTCGCCTGTTCTTTTTTTAAAACGAAAGCTGACATTCTGGGGAACTCAAGTTATTGCACAAATTGCATTATCAGTCTGCAAAGGCAGAAAGCGTAATTTTGTGTTTTTATTCGACTGTACATTTTAGCCTGTTCCGCAGTTATTTTGAAAGCTCACAATAAAGATTTGGTGTCATTCGTTAGCATTTTTTATTTCTCTACAGCTCTCTAAAGACCAAATCTGTACTAAGATTGCTCTGCGAAAAGTTATAGGCAATTGTTATGCTGGTGGTTGACTTTTCTCGACTCGACTTTTTCATACATTTTTGATTATTGACGGTATTTTATTATGGTAAATAAGTAAATGATACGTGATTAGAAAGCATATTGTCTGTCTATTATTATGCACTTTCAAGATTTTTCAAAAGTTTGAAAGGGACTGAGTTACGGCATGCCAAAAGTTTCTGAAAATTTTCAAGATGACCATTTTTTCAAATGCATTTTTCTCGAAAATTTCTACAGTAACTGAAAATTCTACAAATAGATTCGGATTCAGCATGAAAAACTGCACTAGAATCAACCGACATCACAATCGGCCGTTTTCGTGTTAACTTTTTGTGTTTCATCACAGCGAAGCCTTGGATGAGGTCTTTTAACAAGAGCAAAGGAAGTCGCAGAAGTAAAGTAGGATCAGAGACTTCTTTCCCACTTTTTAGCGTCTGATTTGGGTGGTTGAATTGTTAGTTGGTCGAATAAACGATTCTTATCGATACTTGCTCTTTGTAATCCTATACCCTCGGTAACCCGTCACCCTGGCAAGTTGGTCCCCAGGAGTGACGGGTTAGCCAGGTTCGACTGTAATAGAATTTTTTGAATAGAATTTTTAGAATTTTACTTAGACTTAGGCCCGTAGGCTTAGGCCCAGTGCCTGGTCATCACTAAAAAGACTCTGGGATAACCTTTTACTTTAAAAATGGTGGTTTTATGTATGCCTCAAAATTATTGGAGGGGGAGGCGGTGTTGATGTGAAGGCGGTATATACCACGGCAATATACCACGGCTTGTTCTTTGTAATCCTACACCCTCGGTAACCCGTCACCCTGGCTAACCCGTCACCTCAAGTTGGTCCCCAGGGGTGACGGGTTAGCCAAGTTCGACTGTATAAGTGCCAAAAAGAAGCTATATAAAGAATTTCATATAGATATATAAATAATTTTATTGTTCATTATATAAGCAAGGCTTTAAATGATTTTTCAAAATTTGTGATGCTTAAAGGTCACTACAAAGTTCAATAACAGAATTTTATTGGCAAATGCCAGCTACATGACAAGCTGTGCTTGGGTTTTCAAGCAAAGCGCCTGCAAGAACAATTTCATTGGACTTGATTTGTTGGCAGAAAGCGTCAAGAGAAGGGATGTCTCCATCAGCACACATCATCTTGAAAAAAAGATATAAACAAAATAGAAAATAATGCTTGAATTTTAGCTACCTCAATTACTTGAGCCAATTTTCCGGCAGTCCATCCCCCTTGGGGAACAGGAACTTTGCCCAAAGCTCCTGCTAGTGCCTCACATCCGTCACATGCATTTAGTAAAGCATCACTGGGCAGGGTTTTCAAAAGTTGTTCAGTGACTAAGTTACAATCGATGCAGTTTTGAGCGCTGCATGTACGGTAACCATGAATCATTAACACAATCAATGTCAGCACGAGAGCTCCTCAAAAGTGTTGAAAAATAAAACGGCAAACCAAGTTTATTGTATATTTTTTTGTTAAACGATCTCCCTGAAATCCTTATTTTGCATCCGGACTTCTTTTTTCAATTTCACAATTTGTTCTTAGATTTTTCGACCTAGTATAGAATACCCCCTCCCCCCAAATTTTATGCCTTCTAAAACTTAGTAAAGAGAAACACCCAAATATATGTTCCAGACCCCAGAAAAAGTGCGTAAAACACTTATTAGTCACAACTTCCATACGCTGGCCTACCCTAAGCCTAAGGGCTAAGCCTAAACTTTTGTTCTTTTTCCAAAGGGTAGTTACAACGATTTTTAGAAGGTCTGATTTTGGGGGTTATTTTATACTAGCGCCGATTTTTCAAATCTACACCGACAAATTTGGTGTATTCGGATAGTTGAGATTCAAAGCTTCATTTGTGAGGTCGTGTAACATCAAAAAAATCTAAGAAAATTTGAAAACCCGAGTAAAGGGTTCTGTGTACAAAATACGGATTTTGGGAGAGCGTTTAAGAGAATGTGCCGTAGTAACTAGGGTTGCGTGATAAGAATAATCTTGAAAATCACAGCAGGATATCCCTGCTCGTTAAAAAGGCTTCACACTGTTTCAGCCCAAAATTTTTCCGCCAAAAATCCTTGTAGCCAAAACTGTTACATCTTTAATTAATTAGTTTGCTACATACAGTTTTTCTAAGTGTTTTCGTGGATATCATCATTTACAAGTTAATAATCAAATTGATGTCAGAGAGAAGGGCTACATTTTGAGTAAAAGGTTCTAAATGACCATATCTGCAAAATTAACTAAAACCCCAAAATTTTCGAAA
>JAMRYI010001563.1:0-19717 GCA_029231635.1 Ditylenchus weischeri | reverse complement strand
TAGGAAACTTGTACTCATACGTTGTTTTAGCCCAAAAATAAAAGCTAAAAAAATATTGAAAAATTTTATATGTCAAAAAGTTGCAAACATACAGGTGCAATGAAGCTAAAGTATTCGAATGTGAACTCTGATCTGATAGCAGAAAATCAAATGCTAAAAATATGGAGGTAGACGAAAATTCGAAATTATTGAATAGAAACCAGTTGCTTCTACCCGATTTCAATTAAAAAATTCCGAAAGTTCCAGATTTCTGCTTATCGCCATAATAACACTGATTAAAATAAAAATTAAGTAAACATCTTATTTAGGTGAAAACATTCGTTTGAGAGTGATCCACGGAGGTTGGGAACAAGCACTTATGATAAGCATCGAAGGCCACCGACCTATCACCATAATTGCTGCAGACGGCACGCCTGTTCGTCCTCTCACAGTAATACACTACGCACACGTTTTTAGAAACACTTGTAATTGTCGTTGTCATTCAGGTAGACATGATAATGATTTATCCAGGCGAGAGGTACAACTCATTTTTAACTTTAAAAAAAATATAAGTCGACATAGAACAATAATTATACACAACAATTGAGGTATGACTTGCTTATCCACACTCTCAAACAGCCAGCTCGAAAAGTGTACAGAATGGTGGTCAGGACGGAGGAGCGTTTCCGCAGCAAATCATCATCCAACCAGTCCAGTACCCACATGCCCATCTATGGTTTGGCCAACTTAGAATATGAGGATGTGGACTTTACAGAAGTGGACGATGGTTTGCAACACCTACAGTGGATTATATTCATATAATAGGCTTTTTAGTTGATTTCAATCAAGAGAGTTGCAGACAGCAGTCCAGTAAATGTTGGATTTTCAACTGTCCTTTCCAGCCTCTGCCTGTTCACACCCAATACAGTTGTTTGCCGGTAGACCAACTGGAAGCAGATGATTCAAGCAAACACATGGAAATGGACATACTCAGCAAGAAAATTCATTTGACTGGATATGAGGTTAGTAAACCGTGTATAACGGTGTGTCAAAATTTCACAAACTTGCTTTGGCATTCTGTTATGTACGAAATTTAATTTTTTTTTTAAATGGTCTAATACTTCTTCTATGATTTTTCTATGGATTGGGGGCTTGGGGTGCGCGCACTCACTTACCTTATACATTATTCCGAGAAGCACTCTTGATCATAAAACGCATATGGAAAAAATCCACATTTAAGGTGCCAAACAATTTTGGGCTACCTTGGTCCCCAAAACAATTTTTTTGCGAAAAATAATTTTTTTCGCGAAGTAAAATTATTAGACTATTTTTAGAAAAATAATAAAAATTTTTTTCCGAAAGTGCTTAGTCTCCCCTGTAGATCAGCTAAATCAGCTGCATAAAAGATCTGCCCGGCAAATAGACCTAATTACCTTTTGGTAAACTGTCAAATGAGAAAAATTCCCAATGGGAAAAATGTACAATGAAAAAAATTGACATAGGACAGTTCGCATTGGTTTTTTCAAATTATTATTTTTTTCACATTTTTGTCTTCAAAATTATCCTTGTTAATTCAAGTGCTCATCTGTAAACCACCCAGAGTTCTGCTGCATACTCCATGCATCAATAAAACCAGGTGGTCGTCCACTTGGTTCAAAATGTTTTCTTTGGTTTTTAAGCTTCTAAAACTTGTTTTTTGAACTATTTCGAGCATCTAAGAAATATTTGACAGTGGTGAAATGCGGGTTTTATGGCCATTTTTGTGTTTTATAACAACTTACTACTTAGAAACTATCTTTGAAATATCGTGTGAGGGCAGTTAAGTGTTTTTTTAATCCAAAAAATAAATATAAATTCACCAACTGGTCACATAGAATTGGTCATCCCCTAGTATTTTGAAAACGTGTAATAAGCAGGTAAAGTTCATATTTTCTAGTAGAATACCCATTCCATATTTATGTGATTATCCATTTGGACACCTGAGTTTATCATGTAAACTAAAGCAGTTGTTTGTCATCCCTCCAACCTTTCTACTTGGGTATCTATTCTCCTGCACGTATGTACAGGGGGTGTCAAAAAAACTTAGATGCGCCTAGTTGAAAAAATGATTTTTTCACGTGAAACACCACAAAAGACAACATTTTTTTTAACATCGGCACTTCAATAAATAATTTCTCATCGTGCTACATTCCTTATTCGCAAATAACAACTCGTTATCAACAATTTATTTATTGCCTGATTCTTCTTCTTTGCTTTGTTCAATATCTTCGAAATCTGGGTGGAATCCATTTGCATACCAGGCGCTTTCTTGCAAAAACTGTAAGAAGGAGACCATTTCATCAAAGCTTTCAACTTCATCAAACAGCTTTTCTTCCCATTCCACTAGCAAAGCATGAACCAACTCCTCTGACATTTTCTGACACAAATGGAATGGACATTTGATTGGCATGGCACTAGGAAACAAATAAGACAGTACATTTGCTGGAGCAATATAAACAATAAGGGTCATTACAAAACGTCAGTTACAGTTAAACCTAGATATCCGGACACCCCGATAAGCGGACACTTTTAAAAAATTTGGTTGGCCGACAAAGAAACAAGGAAAAGCTTACCCCCGATAACCGGACACCCCGATAAGCGAACACCCTAAGCCCGGTCCCGTCCAAAAAAATACCCTTGATAAGCGGACACCTTGCATATTGTACAAATTGTTTGAACTGCCGCTAAAATGTTTTTGTGATGGTCTCTCAATTTCCGAGAGACTTTTCCTTCAGGATCCTGTTGACAGTTGATCGCGTGTTAAACTGAATTGAAAAATCCGTCTGGTTGCCATTCTTCTTCGCCGCTTCGATGATCGCCTTCTTCGCCTCTAGCTTTACTGCAGTCTGCTTTCGCTTCGACATCTAAAACATAAATCACAAATTAAAAAGAAGAAAAAGAAATGAGACAGAAACAAAAAACATGGCAGCAAATTTTACGAACTTGAATGGAAAGATCAGATCCGTGATTTCGAAGTAGTCCAATCCTCCAAAGATATTGCTGATCATCAGCTTGTCGGGTTGGGGTTGACTTGGCTTCTGAAAGATGATAGGGGAGATAATAGTTGAGTCGAGGTGGAAAATTGCTTCTGCCCATTTTCAGAAATGGCGGGCGTATAGACCGGAATTAAACCAGGACCAATATTTTTGAAAGTCATCAGGACCAGGACTCCAATGATTTTTCGGCCAGGACCTTCAGGACCGGACCTTAATATAAAAAATAGGGCCGGACCTCAGGACCTCAGGTTGGATGACAGCGTCAACGTGATTGTCACTGAGCTACGACTAAAAATAAATGGCAATCGTAGCATGTAAAAATTTTATGGGGCAAGTGTAAGGAGCTATGAACTCCTGACATAAAATGGATTTTCAAGCAAAAATACCTTAAAATAAAAGTACGCTTAGGTACTCTCCCTGAGAGTACTCTACGGGGCGTACGTTGTATCGAAGGCTCAGTGTATTTTAAAATCCATGTGACTAACGGCATGAAAGCCGAACACTGGAAGCCGTAAAGCGCTGAAAAAACTAGCTTGCACATCTTTGACTGCACAGCGTCTTCTGGATCCCGCGAATCTGAAATCCTGCTAAGCCTAGAACTTTTTCCTCTCTTTCTTACGAGCTTGAGATGTTGCCTAAAAATTATTGTCAACTGTAACATACATGGTTCACACACTAAGACAAGGGAAAGATGGAATGGTTTACCTGCAAATCCGAATTTGTATCGCATACATAGTTGCTCTCAGATGGATTTGCAGAAGACCTTAGAAGAACGAAATGAACAGAAAGCAACCGACGGCAAATAAGCTGTAAGAACTTATCTAATGAGCTCGACAGCGAATATTTTGACGATTTTCGGTTATCTGAAACAATGAAAAGTATACAGTGGCGATTGATTACCGTGTCTTATAAACTAGCATTTAACACCTCAAGAAACACAAGCATTGAGCCAGAAAATCTGAGGTGTTTAGGGCTATCTTTTGACATATAGGTTTTTTGGATAGGCCACGGTGCGCTTGTGCCTTTCCAGTGTTACTAACTTTTTGACCAAGAACACTACAAAATTTTATTTTAAAACCCAAAATTTGTTTATCTGAGTTTGATGAGATCTGGATCAAATTAGTTTTGTTTGCTGAAATATGACCATTTATAGTGACCACCTTAAATTTAGAAAACTGGCTTCCTTACGATCGTATCTTGTCTTTCTTTCAACGTTTTAAGCACATATTAGCTTAAAAAAAGTAAATTTCTGTGTTACTATTTACTTTGCATGCTTTTCTGAATACAAATTCAAAAGAACGTAAATCCATACCAAAAAGGTGGAAAAACTTAAATGTTTCACCAAAAATGTTCGAAAAATTACTTGAAAATCTTGGCATTGTGTTGGTTTTAAAGTGCTAAGGAATTCAAATATTGACGGGCCATGTCCTTCCATAATTTTTCAGTGGACCTTCCCTACATCTGTTAAAAAAAATTTTCACGTTTTTTTCCTTCCCTCTCCTTTTTAGATAGGAGCTGGAGCAGAAGGATGTCAAGAAGGTAGAGGACCTCTACTAGAGGTATGTCCGGAAGTATTGCGCAAAACTGCTTGAGAGACCAAGAAACCTCAATTTGTGGGTTGCGGTGGGACATATGAAAACATGAAAAATTAAAAGCGTCTTTCTGCTGGATGCCTTGTACTTATTGAGTTGGACCTACCTACCTACCAAAATTGAGATAAGGAATCATTATCTTGTTTTTATATACTTGAAAAAACTACAGTTTGAGCTCGTCCTAACGAGCGCTGACCCACCCAACAATATCTTTGTACGAAAAATCTGAGAAAAATTTAAAAAATCAACAAGAAAACCAAGGCATCTTTTATGAGAAATGCCTGCGATTATTAAACCGTCTGCATCTGGCTGTCCTATCATCCATATTTTTCAACCTAGGCGTAGCCTTAGACATAGGGCAAGCCAACGTGGATCAGTGGGTCAGCGCTCGTTGGGACGAGCTCAGACGTGTAGTTTTTTCAAGTATAAAAACAAGACAATACTTCCTTATCTCGATTTGGGTAGGTAGGGGTCCAACCCAATAAGTACCGGATGCCTCCATCATATACTAATTTTCAGGAACACTTCCTAAGTATAGACCCTAATACAGACATGGACGGCTATATGTTGCAATTACCGACCCAACCGCTCGCCAAAGAGTTTGTGCCTTGTCAAGAGAACATTTGCCAGAGACACCAGGGGCTGGCCAAGGGTCAGCCATGTGAATGCTTCTATCACAAACGTTTTCGGCTAGGCAACATTGTTCAGGTGGGTGGTTTACACAATATATAGCATATATAAACTGTTTACAGTTGACTGTGTACAATATGGGAACAATTGGTGGCAAAGTGATTTCCGGCAAAGGCATCCCCAAAATATTCAGGACAGTGTCAATGCATGTGCATGGAACTCACTTCTATGTGGTCAAGATGGGCTTTCCCAGCCGTGCAGAAGACTATTACGTCACTGCTATGAACCCTGACTTACCGTGTCACAATTTGCTGGTAAGCACAATTATTGCTTCAATCTCATTGCTTGCTTTCAGAAAGGTTGTTTGGACTTGAAGTGGGGCAACTCCAGCTGGTTGTACGGCAATCTGCCAGGCATGCGAAGAAGGCCAAGTTTGCGAGACACTGTGATTGTGCCTTTTGGAGGCTACGTTGTCATCAGGTAGTTAATGTTGTTCCCACGGCTTATCCAGAGTTGACTGAATACAGTGGCAACTCTGAATATCACCATGTCACATTTTTTTTGCTTATTGTTAATAAAAGTCCTTTCTGATGAAGGTGGACTGTGTCTACTTTTAAATTTCAGATCAATAATTTGCAATTAGAGCTAACATTGCAAAAGATTATAATTTTAAGACGAATTTCGAAAAATTTCGACAATTTTTAAATTGCGCTATTTAGATTTTTTCATTATTTTTCTGACTTTTGCCACCTTTTTCTGCCTTTTTTGTTGCTGACAAAAGATTCCACCTTAAATTTAAAAAAAGAAGTAGGTCATCTACATCAGAAGGTATCTTTGACAACAAAAAAGGGAAGGCCTCAAATATTTTTCATTGTCGGCGACGGACATGGTCCTTTGAGGGAGTGTCCCTCAGAGATGCCACTATATTGGGAGCTTTGACTGGAGTTCTATGCTTTTTGCTTAGAATTTTTTCAGTAAAAGTTTGAAAATAATAGTTTGAAAACTGATTAAACAACAAATCAGTTTAGATTTCGAGCTCGAAACGCCGGATGGTGGATGCTCGAGAGTTGTAACACCCTGCACAACGACGGTGGTACTAAGTTTGCATTTGCTGTGGGACTGGAAGAGCAAATGCCTAAAACACCACCTGGAATGCCACTTGATTGTGGGGGATTTAAAGGATGACAAGAGTAGCAGATTACAATAACACCAAGAAAACGCCTATTTTGCTTGTAGTTCTCTTGTAAATTTTGTACATAAATCATTTCGTAAGTCTAGTGTTTTGACGGAGCAGTATTTGCTTAGAATGTAGACAGTCCACATAATTACCTTAATCCATATGATATGATGTTTCTACAAACAAATTTAGAGACTATTTTGAAATGAATTGGGAGGTGAACTTGGTAAAGCAGAACCCGCGAACTGCCGTCGTCCTGTCCATTGCACTCATTACAGGTGCAGCATTTAACATTCCAATTCAGGGTTATCAGCAGTCTTGGCCACGCATTGACTTTATCAGCCGCCACATCCACCATCAACCAGCTGTTTATTTTGTGGTTGGTCAAAATGATTAGGCACTTATATAGCTGGGGAGGGCGTGTATCGCAGATACTACTTTTGCGAAGTAATATCCGAGATACTAGAACAACTCAACACACGCCCTCCCCCAGCTGTATAAGTACAGTAGACACTCGATATAACGAACCCCTGCGTCGATTGTACCAATGATTAACCAAGGGGTCAACTGGTGCAATCAGCCCATCGATCGCATCGGTTGATAAGCCAAGTCTTGTTGTCAATATGTTTAATTTTTAAATTTCAAAAATATTTTATGGACTTTATTCGGTTTGGAGGGCCACCACTTTTTTGCCACCACTTTTATATATATCATAATCAACATATAAAAATTTAAAAAATATAGTAAAAAATCGGTGGCCCCTCCAAACCGAATAAGGTCCTACTCTATTGAGAATTTTTATACGATCGAGTCTCGATATAAAGTTACCCCTCGGGACCGGGCAAAAATGACTCTTGAACAGTCTTTTTTCGGGGCTACATTATGAAGTCCAACCTCTGTTATCCGGCAACCCATGGATTTGTTGCCAGCTTGACGACCGGTTTTAGAGTGCAGGATAATTGGGATATCGGATAATATAGAATAAGTAAAATATCAGCCGGAGGGATTGCACACAGGGTGACCAACTTGCCGTTATTTAGTGGCATTGCCGTTATTTCGCACAATTTTGCCGTTATTATTTTTTTGAAAATAATGACATTTTGTCTAGTTTTGGATTATTAAATTAAAAAATGCCGTGATTTTTGGATTCTTCTATTTGGAATGCCGTTGTTTTGGAACATGTTGCCGTTATTTTCAAAATTTGAGTTGGTCACCCTGATTGCACATGTGAATATTTTAAACTCTCAGATTCGATACCCAGTGGGTGCACACCTTATTTATTACTCAATTTTTCAACTTTTTAATACAATTTTGATATCAAAATGATGCTCAGGCCCTTGGCTATCCACCATCAGCGCACGGTTGAACAACTATCCTGGCTGAGTTGCAGCCGAAAACACTACCTGAAACTTGCTTTTTGTTCAAAAATCCATCGTTTTTGGGTTTTTCTTTGATTGGTTTGATTGATATCTTTTGACTTTTTTTAAAAACTGCACACGTTTTATATACCTGATGTATAGCTAAAATTCTAGGCCTTCATTTGGGCTATCACAGAAAGAAAATGGTAACATATGGTTAAAGCTAAAATTCAAAAATGTCCGATTCCGTACCATCCTACCTTTCAAGGATACTCTTTTGTCGTTGGAACAAACCTTCGCTATTTTCCGAACCGATTTTGGTGTGAAAACATTTTCATTTGGTTTCTCATGAAATTCTGACTCTGAAAAATTAATATCACTTTGTGAGAAGTCAATAAAATGGTGATGAAAATTAAAGTACATGGCTTCTGGCTAGTTTCCCTTCATTTTGATGGTCATTTCTATGAAATATCAAAATTAGGGCATTTGCTGACGGTAAAACAGTGTTGGAAATAGTTGCAATCGATCGTTCGATACTTTTTGGCCCGTGAAGCGAGTTAACCCACTAAAAATGGCTCAAAAAATAGGGTGTGCACCCAATCGAACTTGAAAGTTGAAAATATTCGCAACTCGATGTGCACCCTCTAAGAGTGAACGCTGTTCAAAGTTAAAATATATTTAATTACTTTTCAATTTTAGCAAAAATATAATGAATGTTTGCAGTGCTAGTGGTTGGCACCTTATTGTTTGCAATGGTGGGAGGGGAAGACTCTCTTCCTCACTCTAGTCCTACTTCTAACAACATTAGTGCACATGTGCTGGATATAAGCATTGGCCAACCAGGTAACAATATATTGGTCTCAATATACACTCAATAATTTTACTCGGAACAACCAACCACCCGCGCGCCCTTCCCCCACCTAAAGAAAAGGCTCTATTGTGAGAAGATGGGAATAATAGGGGGCACTTTTTTGCCAAAATATTTCGGATGCAAATGTCTGTTTTAGGGGCGTTCCACCATGTTTTTCTTAGTGTGCCGGCACAAAAACAGCCTTTATATGCATTTTTATTTAAGAATTTATTTCGCAAGTAAGGATGCTTTCTGCATACGGATCCGCACGCGCGTACGCATTTGCATACGCACTTGCGGATGCGCATGCGAACATCTTGAGATAGTGCCCTAAGTGAACGACAATAGATATCGAAAAATACTATTTTTATAAAATAAATATTTGTGTGCAAAAAATTAATGTCCGTTTGTATTATTACCAGCCAGAGGAGTCAACTGTACCACCTACAAACACAAGGTGAATAAATTACGAACTTTTTTCACTCAAGTGTACTTTAATTTCTCTTCAAGAAAGACGACCAGTGGGTGGAGTTAGGCACCACGTAAGTGTTTACAATCTCCAATTAGTTTTCATTAGTTGTTTATCTAGAACGACTGATGCCAAAGGCAGGATTGGGGTGGTGCACCCTAATATCAGTCTGTCAGCGGGCATCTACAAACTACGCTTCGCCACCCAACCCTACTTCCACATGCGACAACAGTCTACATTCTACCCTTTCATTGAGGTTGGTGGTGTGTTTGGTAGCAGTAGTAGTGATTTTTGTGTGTGTTAGGTGGTATTTGCGGTGGAAGACATCACTCAGCACTACCACATCCCAATCACTCTCACCAACTTTGGATATTCTACTTACAAAGGGCAGTGAAAAGGCTAAAGCTTAAAATTTTTCTTGAAGAACGTGTATTTCTATTCTTCTGTTCATAACAAATTTCTTAAATTCAATTCTATTTGCACAGCAAGTATGATCCTTTAATGCTATTTTCGTAAAAAAATATAATTTTTAAAATTTTCTTTTATTAAAGATCTTAGAAAAATTTAACAAACTTTTCTATACAAAATTAGTAAATCCACATCTAAAAAGTGTATCACAGCAGTAGCGTAAATTTAAACAAGGCATTTGAGAATATTAGGAGTACATAGCAGCATGATATGCAAAAGTAATTATACGGATATAACTGGCACTAAACAGGCTAATAGAATCACAAGAACAACCAACTAAGAGTATTCTGAAAAAGCACAACCAGCACTTCTACCAATAAATAATCTATATTTGCCTAGCTTGAAATCTCAAAACTGTTTACAATCCTCACAAAAGTCGACCATTTTGAAGTATTGTTGTAAACGTTCCTCGGAAAGTGGTGGTTTTAGCCTATGTATGAAAGAGGACGTCTCGCAAGACTCGTTAGAGCCAAACTTAGGCAATAAACTGGTGTCGGAGTTGAATCTTTTACCAAAAACATCCTCTTGGTCTTTTGACCTGAATCTAGCAATTATGGGAAAAATGTGTCCCTCAGTTGAGAACAGCAATCGGTCATAATGTAGGTTGGCTGGGTTCTCCATGTCAAACAACTGAAATTAAATTTAACTTGTAAAATTATCGGTTTTCTGCAAGGAGGAGCTAACTTAGTATGGCGAGGGTGGTGCACTTTAAAATTTGTAATAAATTATGCTTCAACAACTCCTAAGTAAATAGTAAAAGCTGAACGTGCCAAGCTATGTGTTTTGTTTAGAATATCACTGTGAACACGATGGCTGAAAAAAAATATCGGAAAGAAGACGGCTTCGAACGGGTGAAACAGCATTTGAAAATAGGTAATTTTCGTCTGTTCCCAACCACCTGGAATTTGAGCGAAATACGGGTGGTACTCGCTTAAATTAATTCACTACCTAGATGTGTGATATAGCAAAATGCAGGGCGTAATCAGGGCTATTTATTGAGCATAAACTTGTATCAGATTGATTACAATTTCACAGAAAATTTTTGATTTTTCCTATAAAAGCCAACTTTAGGAAATTCTCAATTTCTACTCTAAAATGGCCACAACTTTGTGTAGAGATAATGTCTTGGAAAATTTTTTGAACAAAAAGAGAGAAATGTCGCGGTTTCTTAAACAACCAAATGCAATCCTATATATAAACAGAGAATGTGATTAACGGCACAACGCCAAAAATTTGAATTCGACTTAAATTCAACCGTTCAACTTCGAGTACATTTATTAAAACTCTTTGAACCAGTATTAGTCTTGAGAATGTATTTTTTAATGCAAGAGTCGCATTCTGTGATATCATTATTGTTGTATTGACTGGTGAGTAGTCGCTGAATTCCTGAATTCTCAGAAAATTTTGCAAGTAGATAAATAATCTCAATTCATCGAAAATTTTTCAGAGGATCGTTTTACAGCTAATTATATGATATTCTATTTTGATTTAGCGAACCACATCAAATTTTCTCGAGTTACTGATTATCGTACATATTCAGTTAATATCGCTTTGCTTCTAACCTCATCTCTTCGTTCTCTTGGAATTATGGTTTGTGATATTTTTTATCTATTTTGTTAAAGTTCAAACGTATTTAAGTCGGATCTATGTGCATCATTTGTTATTACAAGCTGGAACAAAAAAAGCTTCAGTGACTATTTGTGGTCAATATGTTCCACTCTGCTCGCATCGAAGAATGTTTGAAGGTATGCTGTAAACTGGACTAAGCGTTTGATGACTAACCTTGCTTTGCAGCCATGGACACAATATGATGAACTCTATTATGACTTCGATATGCCTCAGAAGAATGTTTGTCCGAAATGCCGTAGGTCATTCCGAAACGTCGTCAAGCTTTATCCGGAAACTAGCAATCAGGTGGAAAGTTCTGCAGAGTCAGTGGATATCAATCGTTTAAATGCTGAAAAAGAAGAATTAACTAAAATTCAACGTAGTTATGAAGTTTTCATATGTGAAAAATCTGTTGTTATGTTATTGTTATAATAAAGCTGTAGCCACATAGTGTAATAATTTTTGATGCTTTGCTTTTTCTGGATTTTGGGGATATTATTTTTCCTGGGGTTTTAAACAAGAAGATTTTTCTTTGTTGACAATGTATAGTGAGAAATGAAAGTGTTGCATTTTGAGCACACCTAAAAGGATCACACACAGTCAACTCTCAATTTAACGAACTCTCAATTTAACGAACTCGATTTAACGAAACTCTTGATTAAACGAACTTTTTAAACCAGCCTATGCGGCCAGCAATTGAACGAAATGGCTGAAATTAACTCAGATTTAACGGTTTTGGTTTAACAAATATTTTTGCGGTCCCCAGGGTTCGTTAAATCGAGAGTTGACTGTAATTCGAAGAAAAATGCTAGCATTTAAAAAAAAAGCAAACAAAATTTAGAATATAAAAGAAAGTACGCTCAAAGGTTTATCTTCTAAAAAACGTAAAAAGCTATTGTGGTAGAATTTAGCGCCCAACGGGCGCAGCCACACTAGTAACACCTTAATACAAAATCATGAAAAAACAATCAAAATAATACCCATTTTAATACCTAAGTATATAAATTGTGACATAAAGATTCTATAACTTGATTCTCGCTAGAAAAACCTTCAATTCTTACACCGCATTCGTGTTCAGTGTGGTCGCACTTAAAATTAAAAACTGCACCTAAAATTGCAAAGTCACTGTCAATTTTTAAATTCCGCTCAAGACAATAAAGATTTAAATTTGAAAATCAAATGTTTATTGTCTTGAGCGGAATTCAAAACATGACAGGGACTTTTTAATTTTATGACTAGTTTTATAAGCAAATCGACCACGCTGAACACGAATCCGGTGTCAGAATCCAGGATTTTCTTTGCGCGAACAAAGTTATAGAAATTTTTGATTTATTTAACGTATTTACTGTTGGAGACATCCCAGTTTGGGTTGTTTTAGTTATTTGATTGTTTATGTGAAAACAAATGTTTGTAGCTCAAGTACTTATCAAGTGCACAATTAAACAAGCTGTCAAATAAATATATGTTTAGTCGGATAAGTGGCCGTAGAACAAGCAAAATATTGGCATTTTTGAAAAACTCTGAGGAATAAAAAAATTTAGTTCCTTCTTATAAGCACCAAAAAATCATTGGTGTCAACGTTTATATTTCAGCACTTGACTGTAGCAGAAAACGCAGATTCTGCTCATTTTAATATCAAACCAAGACGCCGAACCAAAAAAAATTTTGACACAAAATTTGCGTTTTTTTTTTATTTGGGCCAGTTAATATTGAGATGAGCTCAAAGACTCCGATACAAGTTTATGCTCAATAGATAGGCCTGATCATAGGCGTATCCAGAGGTGGGGGCTAGATGGGCTACAGCCTCCAATCTTTAGCGTAAAATTTTGCACAAAATGCATAGTTTGATACGTTCAGCCTTTTCCGTGTTAAACAGCACAAAAATCTTACCTGTCTCAAAAAGTAGATTATAAAAAAAACATTTTGACCAAAATTTGACTTTTTGCCTTAACACGGGATCAGCCGACTGTAACACTTGTTGCTCCTAGCTCAGTTTTTCACGCTGAGTACGCCTGTAAATTCAGATTTTTCAAAAACGCCATTTCTGTTGTTTTTTGCGGCGGTTTGAATTTGATAAAATCAACTTTGCGTCCATCCACCAAATTGGTCATAGCTTTTGATTCAAAACCGCATCATCTACTAAATAAAGGCTCAAAATGTTGAAAATCTAAATTTACAGGCGTACTCAGCGTTAAAAACTGAGCTAGAAGCAACAGTCGGCTGTTCCCGTGTTAATAAGGCTATAAGGCCTTGTTAGAGGGACCAACGGAGACCATTTTTTGGTCAAATTTCGGTCAACAACAAAGCTTTTTGAGACAGAAAACGTCGGAAAAAGGCCTTTTTATTGGTTTAGCGTATTAAATTTACCTATGAGACGTTTAAAAAATGATTTACGATAAATTATAAAATGTGTTATAAAATAAGTGCCTACAATCAGGGTCGCAAATTCAACTTTTTCAGGGGTGTGGTGGAGAATTTGACTAATTTTAACGATGAAAGGCTGGATGGTAATTACCCCTGTGACTGAGCTGCCTACAACAATACAATAAGTCGGGTAAACTCACTAAATAGAGGTATTTGCATGTCTCTGACAAAAAGAAGCTCTCCATCCTGTCCTCCAGTGACTTATCTACAACATTATGCACAGTAGCGAACCCACAAGCTACTCGAGTGTGCAAATTCAACGAGTCGATAATTTGGATGCCCACATGTTGGTAAAAAGGACTTTTGGTTGCCAAATACAGCAGGTATGTGGACTCCACAAACTCTGGTCTCAACAAGTAAAAGGGCACATCTGGTGTTCTAAACACAACAAAATGGATCGCTTATTTTTGTTGTTGGATTAAATGACTTTAAGTGCCAGTTGTATCGCTCGGGTAGCATATCATACTTCTGCCAGAGAGAATAATAAAAGGCATGTGAGCAAATAGCCTCATCCAAATCTCCGGCTAGCACTTGAACACCCGCAAAACTGGCCTAAACTGTGGTGTTCTGGCAAAATTACTTGCTTAAAGGTTTGAAAACCTGTAAGGCATCCACCCAAGTGTTGAGCACAGTGCCATCCCTCATATCCACATTGGCGTAGAACGGTGGATCTCCCACTCCTACAAAATAAAAATATTTAATAACAACTTCTATGTTATAAACTTCTACCAAATCTACATTTAGGGCGTCCTCTCCGCATATTCTCCTCAATACTACGTCTTGCTTCAATAAACATTTGCAAATCCCGCTCCTCTCCAAAAAGAATGTGAGTTTTAAGCAGATATTCAAAAAAAGAGTCCAATCCAGCACCTAGTCCCGAGAAAATCCCTTCCCAGCGTCCAGTCTGAATGTTGATGGTATTGCCTGAACACAAAAAAATTCTTTGATAAAAATTAAAAAGAATTATTCAGTTTTTACCACCCGCTGTCCAACTCCTAGAGTCCAAAAATTGCTTTTCATATTAAAACCCTACAAAATTCACGCAAGGCAGCAGTGATTGTGTCGAGATGGATGCTGATATTTATATTTTGCATCTTTACAATTTTTTTCTATCTATTTTTACTTATTTTACAATTTTATAACAATCAAGCTAAAAAACACACTATACAGGGTCTGTCAAAAATGCTGTTGCACAAATAGGGAATTTTATCGTGTTCCCTCTCCCCAATATTCCTTCGACGGCAATGCATGCTTCGATTTTTCCTAAGAAGGCATCCTCGATATCCTTGATTTTTTTCTACTTCCAGTTTTATATTACTACTTCTAGTTGCTATATGCTATAATCTCTAACTGCAAAAAAAAGAATTTTTGAAACTTTTGGACAAAGAAACTATCATAAAAATTTAATTTCAATTGAGAATAATGAGTTCGATACACACTGTCCTGTTCCACATCTTTTAGCTCGATTTAGCGTTCAGCCTTTGGTCAGTCCAGTCCGAAATATCGCAAGCGATTTAGATTTTACCCATCGCTTTTGTACATAACAATAGTTTTGCCGATCGTGGTCTGATATAACGAACACTTATTTTCAAAAAGGTGAAAATAAGTGTTCGTTATATCGAGACCCGCGCTTCTTTTCGGCAAAACTGTTTTTATGTACAAAAACGATCGGCCAAACTAAATCTTGATATTTCGACTAGACTGACCGAAGACAACTGGCAAAAAGCTTCAAAAATCAAGCTAAAAAGTGTCGGATCTCCGAGGTGGAACGAACTTCTGGGGTTCGTTGTATCGAGACTCGACTGTATGCAAAAAAATAGAACGAAAAATTTCGAAAATACCGAGCAATTGTGACACGCCATGTTGTGTGTTAAATATAAAAGTAATAAAATTTTATAAATTTCAGATTTGCACACCTATCTTCAAAATGTTGCTTTTGTAGGATTTAAAAATCACTTCTTATGTCCAAGGGGTACTAAAGGAACAAATACCCAACAACCGAAGGTAAATATGCTCACCTAGTAGACCAGTTTGTGGGTGCCTAAAGTTCCACAGGTTTTCGTTTACCCTTCTGGCCAGACTCTCGTAGGTCGCATCACCAACCAACCGGGACAGCACTCCAAATTCTAGGAGCAAAGAACCGGCACCTGCAGTGCATGTTTCATTCAAAGTGCCTGGCACAACTCCACTAATAAGGTTAACTCGAGGATAAGGAAGACCTGAATTGTTGACGTCAGCAGGGCTTGATAAAAAGCAATACCTAAAACCTGTGTTTGTGTTAAAGGCAGGCAGCAGCCGAGAAGCAATGTCGTGCGCCATAGACAGAAGTTCACCGTTGTAATTGTGCATAGTGAAATTGCCGAAGAAAGGGTTGTCATTGGTGAGCACTAAATGAGCTGACAATAGGGATCCGATCACCCTGCAAAAAGCTGGTAAATGATACCCATTGCCAGGGTTGCTGCATCGAGGAACTTTTTTCGAGAAATTTTCCGCCATACTTTTCACAGCTTTTTTGTGTGTAAAGCAAACGTGGTTTTGTAACACAAAATGGTAGAGGATGCACAGAGTTACATTCCACATAGAATTTTCCTTAGACTCAAACATGAATTTCGCCCTCAAAAGTCTGAATTTCACCAGTAAACTTTATTTTGACATTTTTCTTTTGATTTTGTTGTAATTTTTTGAATTTTGTTTGTACTAGCGTGTATCCCCCCGAACCTTGGCTTTCTAATGAGCTATCAAGCTCTGCTGAATAAATTGAGAAATGGAGAGATTAAAAGGTTTTAAAAAAGAAAATTTTCAAAATAGTTTTATTTGTAAAACCTTTCAATCTCTCCATTTCTCAATTCTTTCAGCGGAGTTTGATAGCTTATTAGAAAGCCAAGATGGCGTGGCAAGAGTTGAGCAATAACAATTTGAGATCATATGATTTTAAAATGCAATTTGAAAAATTGTGAGATATGAACTGCAAGATTTGCGCCTTACCATATGAAAACCAAAATATGCGACGCGAAAATTGCGTCGTAAGTTTTACTCTTTTAATCATCACTGCAAGATTTGCGATGCGAAAACTGAGCTGCAAGTCTTACGATTGTTAGACGAGAGACTATAAAATTTGAACTTCAAGATTTGCGACGAAAGATTTGTGCTTCATCTTTGATTTTCTCAATTTCGAAGGCTTTTTTAAATTCTGTTTTGTCAGTCTGGTCTGAAATTCTGATTTTGTCGATCGTTTTTGAAAAGACCCTGCAATTTTACTCATTAAAAATCCTACGTCGCAAATCTTGCAGTAAAAAAATGCAGCGCAAATCTTCAGGCAATGTTTCAGCTTAAATCTCACATTCTCCCATCTAACAGTCGCAATTCTTGTGACGCAATTATTCTGGTGCTTATATTGGTGTGCGACTCGTGTGGCGCAAAATATGTTGTTTGTGAATCATCTGTCGCAAATCTTATTGCTCAAGTCTTTCCAACCCTCCAATGTCCAGGGCTACACGCTAGTACAAACCAAAATTCAAAAAATTGCAACAAAATTAAAAGAAAAACGGCAAAGTAGAAATTTACTGGTGAAATTCAGACTTTTGAGGGCGCAATTCAGTTACAGTCATTTTTTTTGCATAAGGGATGCTAAAAATATCCAGTAGTTTGCCGCAAAAAAATATTTTTCGTTTTTTCAAAAAATATCATAGAGTGTTTTTAGTACTTTGCATATAAAAAATTGGAGACCTACCACCTAACCCCAACCCCTCCCGTAAATTTGACCACCTCAATATTGCTGTTAGTACCCTTTTTAGGCTTAGGGTAGGCCGCCGTATGTTAGCCATGACTAATAAATATCTTACACACTTTTTCCGGGGTCTGGGACATATATTTGAGTACTTTTTACTCAAGTTTTAAAAAGAAAAATTGTGGGGGGAAGTTTCGCTACTAGGATCGAAAAGTTCTAGTTAGGATGCAGCTCTGTGCATCCTCTACGGTTTTCTGTTTACAAATTTACATTAATACAAAAGAAGCTGTGATCAAAATTATGGCGGAAATATCTCGCAAAATTTCCTCGGTTCAGCAACCCTACCCATTACCTACGAAAACTCACCGAATAGTAACTTCAAAAACTTGCACAGTTACATTGTTTTCGAAAGAGACATTTTTTATGACTAAATCTACAGCCTTGTGGAACTCCTGTTTGTCGCCCATTATTACCAGTGTGTTTAGGGAATCAATCTGTTAAATTGAAAATATTTTATCAAATAATGCAACGGATAAAATAAATATGTATACCAAAGTCAAAGAGTAATCTCCTAATACATCGTTAATATTGATATTTTCACTGAAAGTGTTAGAAGAAAAGCTTACTAACGAAAACAAAATACTTTAGCTAACGGATTTTGATGGTCATATCCACGCCCTTTGCAATTGATAGGGTCAAGTTCATCAAAGGGAAATGCGTGGTTTAAGTAGTTGTTGTATCCAAAATAGAACATTTCACGAGCCTGTTCTTGTGCAATCTCCAGCTCTTCCTTACCCACAAGTCCATATTTTTGTTCATACTTTGATGAATAAAATGGAAATGGAGTGTTCGGCATAAGCGCCCATAACATACTTATCCAAACTAATAACATTATGCCTAGCAACCACATCTAAACCTGATTGACTCCATGGAATACTTCTAACAAAATCAACCAACCATCAACTTTGTGTACAATAAAACAGTGAATAGAATAACAGGATATGCCAAGCATGCATAATCCAAACTAAAACTAAACCATAGGGAAATGAAAACTGAAAAAATTCAGGCTAAAATATATTGTTTGTAAAATTAAAACACATGGACGTGAAACAATCGCTGCAAAACATCTGCCTATATGTGAGCATTTAGATAACTCATACCGATTTGGTTTACGAAAAAACAGAATTGTCAACACGGATAAAAAAATTCATTGGAATCCTACCTCATTGGTTTACGTGTGGATGCGTGTGGGACTATGGTGGTTTACCACTGGCAATTAGGTGGGATTCTACTGCAATTTAGTTGTTATTCCGCTGGAAATCAAAAGTGGAAAAAAGTGTACCGCCACAACCGAGAGTCGAATCTATGAGCGGACAATGAGCCATCATCCGACCACTCGACCACCATGTCGTTTTAACAGCAAAATTTTATTGGACGAATATATACTTCATTTTCCAAATTAATGAGTCTTTTGTTATTGAATGAGTTTTATTGTTGAGGATGAATGCAAACAAGTGATATGACTAGTGACATTGAAGAAGTAACAAGTACAACACCGGGAGATATTGTTCGACCGACTTTAGAAGTTTTATTAAATAATCGAAGTATGGCGGATGGACTTCACAGACTAAATTATATTCGTTTGACAGGCTTTTGATTTTTGACTGAATGCTTTTTGCTTTTTTCGTGAATAAATCGTAATATTCTGAACTCTATACGGTAGCCAGTAAAATTTTATTTGGTTGTCGACAAAGAGATTATTTGCAATGCCTTGGCCACAATGGAGGTACGAGGTGTTAATCGACTAAAAAAATTGGGTAATATCTGATAAATCGAGACAGATGTGCACAGGTAATCCAGTGGTGAGCAGTGATGTGCTGCCCAAAAATTTTTGTCTCCTGGCTCTTGGCTCGGAGCAGGAACGCTCGGAGCCAAGAGCAGAGCTTATATATAACTAAATTTTTGAAAATTTTCACAACATTCCTGAAAGTGTTTATTATTGAAAATAACACAGAATTTTTAAATAACAACATCAGCCTCGGCAGCTTTTTAACCCCGATTAAAAGCAGAGAGAGCAAAAAGCAAAGAGAAGCAGATATCGAAAATGCTATTTTTCTCAACTTGGCACAGAATTTCCAGGATCTAAAATAAAGGAAATAATAGCAAAACAAAAGAATAAAATCCAAACATGTAGAGCAAAGAGATAGCTACAGCATGGTATATAACACATTGGGAAATAATCAAAAATTCTCACCAAAAGATATGAAATAATTGAGAAACTTGCATACGTTATTTTGGCAAGCTTGGCATTTCTGGTAGAGCTTTGGCATGAAAACCCAGCATTTATTTATTGCGAGCGCCGAAGCGATATACCATTAGAAAGCATTTTTTCTGCCCTTT
>JAMRYI010001734.1:0-12921 GCA_029231635.1 Ditylenchus weischeri | reverse complement strand
CTTCTCGTCTAGCGAGGTCGCGGCGACTACAATCGGGCCACCGTTCTTGCCTGCGTGCTCGTGGTCGATCTTGTCGCGCCAGTCTTCCTTCTTCCGGTTCTTCAGCCAGAAGATGCAGGCCGTCGTGTCAGGCGGGTAATGCTCCGTGTATGGCACGATCTGCTCCGCGCCCGTTGTAGGGTTGGCGAAGATCTTCACCGCTTCGTGGCTGTAGCCAAGCGCGCGCCGGTACAGGGACTTCTCTACCCGGTCGTCTGCCTCTTCCTTGCCCAGCTTTAGGGCATGACAAACTCGGGAAATCGACCTTCCACCGATTGATGGTCCGCTCGGTAACCCTGAAGAAGTCAGCTACTTCCACGTCGGTAGCACCAAGCAGACAGAGCTTGCGCGCCTGCTCGGCGTACTCTGGCTTGTATGAGCGCGGACGCCCTTGCTTGGACATGGAAATGTGACTCCAGACATAAAAAACCGCCCTGAGGCGGTTGGGAACGAGGCGGTCACGCCATCGTGGAGGAGATTGTTGAGGGGCCGGCGCGTATCCCGGCTGTTACCCGGCTGGGGTAACGGATGTCGTCCACGCAGCAGCTATGCGCATTCCCTCACGTCATGGCGGCTGGATTCGAACCAGCGCCGGCGCTTGCGCGCCACCGGTGCTCCGGCCTCAAGCTCTACCAACTGAGCTACGCCATGCGTGAAGGTGCCGGTTGCGCCCGGCGTTGCGCGTCGGGGGACGGCAACCGCTTACCGAGACACGTATCTCAGCGTTCCTGAAATGCTACTAGATCACTCTCTTTTGTGCGGGGCTAAATTGCGCGGAAATTCCCGCACGGTTGGTGAAATATGGAATTGCCTCCCGAAGTGTTTTGACGCTCACGATGGCAAGCATGGGGAAACGAGTTATCTCATCGATAAAACGCATCTCCCATTCTCCGCGCCTGAACCTGATATGCGGCTTCATCAGTCCATCTCGGCCATTTCGGGTTGAGTCTGAGCCAGGTGCACCCGTTTGATCGAGCCGGCGAGCTTTGCGCCCGACCCGCAAACCGGTGCATCCGGTCATAGAACGTCCGTGTCCCAATGCCAAGCTTGTCCGCCATGAGCTTTACCGGGCGGATGCCGTGGAAGTAATAGAGCGCAAAGCACATGGCTGAATCAGTCTCGTCGGCCAGACCATGCACGGCCATATTGAAGAATGCCATGTCAGGATCCATCGGGCCGTCAGGCTCCCGTGGTGGGCGGGTGCGTGGCTGCATCTGCGCGAGGATGTTCTGCGGCACCGGGGGCGCGAAATATTTGCGCGTGAAGCACCAGTATGCCCACTGTAGGCAGTGCATTCTTAGTTCCTGATCGTTCATTTTCCGCTCCCCGTCACAAAAATCCGATTCGGCGCACCGGCTTATCCACCGGTTTGCCCGTCACTTCCTCGACCACCTTGTGCAATGCTTCGACCGGGTCGAAATCCGGCACCTCTGCGCTGACGCTGTGAGCAGACCCCGATCCTTGCGTCTGGCCTGCGTCATAGGTCCAGTTCTCTGCCCAGTCGTCGTGAGCGAATGTCATGTGACCTCCAGCAACCCGGCCTCGACCAGCGCAACACTCGTCTTGGCGATCCATTCCATCTGTGTGTTGTACTTTTCGGCCTTGGTCATCGATCGACCCTGATCCAGTTCAGCATGGCATGCGCAGCAGAGCGCCATGATCGCGGCGTCGCTCGCCTTATGACCCATCCCCTTTCCGAAACAGGAAAGGTTTGCGTGGGCGGCCTGCGTGTCACCAGACCGGCCGCAGTTGACGCATGGCAGGCTGGCGACAGCGCGGCGTAGCTTCTCGCTGCGGTATGTCATCACCACCCCCGCATAACGAAGTAGAAGGCCAGCCAGGGCCAGAAAATTGGGTGCATGTTCACTCCGCGTGATGCGCCTTGACACTGCTGTTGCGCCACTGATGCCGCTCTTCGTCGAAGATCCCCGCGTCCTCTAGGTGGTTTGCCGCGCCCATTGCCACAGCCAGACCGCCCATGATTCCGCCAAGGATGTAGATCGCCAGCACGCCTAGGGCAAGTTCCCAAATGGTGAAGGTGAAGGACATGTCAGTCTCCTATCCGGTGTTGTGGGACCTTGCTCGCGAGGCTCATCATCGGCGGCTGCGATTGCCTTGCCCGCTCCTGCGCCTGACGCAGCGCCTTGTCTGCGCGGTATTCCGGCTACTTTGGGCTCGGGCACTTGGTGGTCTTGGGGGTCATGGCTACTCCCTACTTTGCAAGCTTGGTGGCGTATTCGATTAGGTAAATTTTCGGGGCGATCCAAATCTGTAGCGCATTAAGGGCGTTGCAGACAAAGATGTCCCTAGGAATATCACAGGCAAGATTGCAATCAATCCGAATACAACCCATGGCCATGCTTTGTCCCATTCGCCGCACTCATCACTATTCTGCTTAGCCACTCGGTAGCCGACGATAGAAAAACTACGAGGCATGTTCCGACACCAAGGCCAAAACAATTCCCTCCACAAGTTTCCACATCAACAACTGTCGTACTACATCCGGTAACTCGGCTTGAAGAAAGGACACTCCTGCCACCACCGCATCAGTGGCTTTCCCAAGAATGGCCGCGAGTGCCGTTTGCAATTGGTCGTTCATCCCTTCCTCCCTACATCGCAAAGGTTGTTATGCCGATTTACTCGGTTGCGGTTGTTAGAGCTCTGCACGTTGCAGAATGCTTGCAGCGCGGCCTAGTAGCGATTGCATACGCTCAACAACAGCGCCGATTTCCGCACCCATCCCACTGTGATATGAACTCACATCTTTCAACAGCGAAGAGTTTGTGGGAGCTGGCGTCGCCTGCAAGACCGGGGCGAATTTCTCTTCGATAGCGCTGAAATACCCCTCCAACTCTCCGACAGCACCTCGCATGCGCTCCATCTGTTCCAGAATCTCAGGCGGACGACAGCCTTGATCCTGCGTACCGATACTGGAAATCGGTACGTTCTGTGATTGCTGATACATGTTTCTCTCCTGTGGTTTACGCAACTGATTTCCTCAGACCTGCTGATTTGAGTGAGCGCTTACGAAGGATTTCAAGACGCTCGCATTCGGCACACATGGCCGTCTGCAGACGCTTCTCTATGCTCTTCGCCGTCAAATTCAGGAAGTTCCCGCACTGGCAGCGGCACTGCCAAACTTGGCTGGCCTTCCCTCGTGAGTCTTTCCCACCATGTTTCTTGGTCTTGCATTGCTTGCGCCCGACATAACTGACGACCGTCACGCGACCGAAAGAAACTCCGGTCAGATCGCAGGTCATCCCACCACCAAGGCCAACGCATCGCTCTTGCTTCTCAGATGGAAGGTCGCGCGCCTGACGGATTTGGTCGTCGCGCAGCTTTGCGGTGTAGGAAACCCCTTTGCGAATGACCCGAGCCGCTACGCGATCTACAGGCAACCCATCCAGATCCTTCATGCCGCCTCCTTCCAAGATTTGCAGCATCACCAGAACGCCAGGCGCGTCGCTGTAGGTCTTACGGACGACCAGCAGGACGATCTGCGAGTCATCCCCATAGGCAATGCCGTTCATGCCGTCGCACAGCCCCTTCACTACGTTGTCGAGATCCGGCTTCTTCGTAGGGCGCACGACCCCGGCTCTGGCCTTTTCCTGCTTCTTCTTCGGCCACGACGCAGGGATCATCACGCGCATGGCGATATCGAGCTTCAGCGGGCCAGAGAGCGGCGCCATGCCCTTCATCGCTGCGTGGCAGGCATGTGCTACTAGCCCTTCATAGGCAACCGTCTTCTCCGGCGTGCGCATCGTCACGCGGCCACCGAAGGCACGGCCGGCAATCGGGCGTCCCTTGGCTACCGGCTGCCCAGGCACGAAGAATCCGACCGTCATGCCGGGGATTTCGTTGGCTCGTGTACCCGTTTCTGCGGGCTCCGGATCCGCGCACGTCATCCAGGATTCGAATTCGGCGTTGGTCATGCCGTGACCTCCATCCCCAGTGCGCGGCGAGCCATGTCCACGACAGTGATGGTCGGTTTGTCCTTACCCTCGGCACGCTTTAGGACACGCTTTGCCCATTCGGTATTCGTAGCCTTCTGTGGCTGTATCGCCTTCATCTTGGCGATCTCGGCGTTTACCGCTGGCGACCCAGACATCGACTTGCCGGGGGCTGGCAGCGCGATCGCTCGAGGGGGCACCGGCTCAATACGATCCTGAGACAGAACCTTGCTCAAAGCGTCGGTAAAGCGCTTGATCAACGCACCATGTGGCTGGTTAATCATGTCGAAATCGCCCACTTTCATAGCGGCCCAGTAAAACGCCGGGTTCGACCACGTATCTCTTCCATCTGCACGTAGACGCATCTGTTGCGCCGCTTCGTATAAGGCCGCGTCAAAATTCACAGGCGGCTTGCACATATTCAGGAACTCGGGCAGCGTCGGTGGCCACTCATGCGTGCGCAGGGCCTTAACGCCCTGCGCCAGTTCGTCGCGTGACATCGTTGCCAACTCGATCGCCCACATGCGTTTCATCGCGTGGCGGTTCGTGCCGGCCCATGCGTTCGCGAACTTGGCGCCGTAAAAGCCTTCCATGCGCTCGAAGAGCGAATCCATCCAGTGTTCCGGCAGGCCGCTTGCAGGCCAATCAGGCGACGATGCGCGCTGGGGATTCGATGGTGAAAGGGTCGTCCGGGTCATAGCTCTGGTTCCTGTCGCGTCCGGTCAATTCGTCCAAATCTGCTTCTGCTGGTCGTGCCGTGTTGGCCTTGTCGGGCTGCCTCTTGGCGCAGCCCTTTCGTTACGAACCCAATTTCGCCATGTAGCTGGCCAGTCAGTCTTCCGCCCCTTTGCTCCAGGCTGCGCGATCCAGTAATCGCGAAACCGGCTTGCGATGGTTCGAGGATCAAGATCAGGACGCTCCGATCGGCAGAAGGCGATCTGTTCTTCATCCGGCTCCCAATCTTTCGAGAGCGCAGATCCACGAGCAGCAGGCGACGGCTTTGCCGGCGCGCTCTCTTCTCTCTGGAATCCGGAATCAGTAAGAGGAAAGGAATCAGGAATCAGCCCGGCTTGTTCCGGAATTTCCGCTCTTGCACCGTACTTGCACAGTGCTCGACTGGTGCTGGTATCTGACTCGTTGCTTCCTTTACGTGAGGGTTCTGGTGCTTGGTGAAGTTGACCACCTGAATGAACCGCTGCTCGCCTGCTGTGTAGCGCAGGATGAATCCATGCCGATCCAGGTCAGACAACAGCGCATCCACATCGCAGTTGTCGTACGGGAGAAGTTCGGCCTTGATTCGCTTAGGGCGGTCTTCCAGCCGCCCTTCACGATCGGCCAGGCACCACAGCCCCTGAAACAACAAACGCCCAAGAGGATCAATCTCGGCAAGTGTGTCGTTCGTGAAAAAGCTCGGCTTGAGATTTCGCGCGCGTGCCATATCAACCTTCCCTCATAAGGTCGATCATGGTGTCCTGCCAGTTCGACCAACTGCGCTTCATAGCCACACCCTTCAGGGTGTCGATATCGATGCCGGCTTCATACGCTTCCTTAAGCATCTGCATGCAACGAACCATGCTGATATAGGCAAACCGATTGCGGCAGATGCCACGGATGTAGAGCAATTCACGCTCGTAATCCGGCAGCAACGAAGTTTTAGCGATAGCCGGAACCTTCGACCATGCGAGTTCGACCGATTCCTGAGTGATGGCACCTTCGCTGTTACGCTTCAGATACCGATCGGCAACGATGTCGATCGCGTCGAGAATGTTGGTAACGGGGACAGTGCGCAGAAGGGTTCGAACGCTTTTCAGGCCGGATTCGTTCAGATGCCAGCCGACAACAGATTCCTCCCATGCAGCGGCGATCCGCTCCACGGCTGCTTCGCCGATCTGCTTCAGACCATCACGCCAGGCGAGCATCATTTCCAACTGATCTCGGCGCTCGGACAGTTCGTCCAACATCGCCCGCTGCTTCTGAATGGCCGTGTCGTCATCCAGAGGAATATCCGACTTCCCGGAATTGCAGGCTTGGCAGGACGTGATGAGATTCATCAGGTCGTTGTCTCCGCCCTTGCTCACAGGATGGATGTGATCAACGTGCAAGATCGCCTCCGGCGCACATGTGCCGCAGTACTGGCATTTGAGCCATCGCTTGAAGACTTCGAAGCGCAGTTTCTTTCCGATCTGTTGTCTTGCTGCCATGACTACCCCTGCGCTGCGATTTGCTGAAGGTCCGCTTCCAGGTATCTGAGCGCCATGCGCTTCAGCGACCGCAGATCTTCCGAGTCGACCACCATCGAGCCGACAGGAGCGATCTGCAGGCCAAGGCATGCGAGCAGCTGCGACCAGCGCTGCAGGTCTTCGAGAGTCCGGCTGATCGTGCTTGCTGACACGCCCATGCAAGTCGCTGCATGCGCTTGCGTCACACGTGCAACGGCGCGCAAAACCTCGCCCTCATTGCGTGCGGCGATCTTGCGTGCTTTCAACCCGTCGGCCGAAACCGTTTCCGTGGTCATCGCAGCCCTCACACGGAAACGTGATCGGAAACCTGGCGCAGATAGCTCCAGTCGACTTCCGAGTTGAGTTCTTCGCAGCGGACCTTGCCGTCAGTAAGGCGCTCGATGGTCGGGCAATGCTTGGCGGGGACTTTTCGGTCCTCATCAGTCCACTGATCAACAGCGGACTTGGTAACCCCAAGAGCCGGCCCAGAGCGGCTTTGGACCCAACAATCGAAGCAGCAACATCAATGGGATGTTCTTTCATGGCTCGCGCTCACAAGTACATTTGGCCCAAGTATAGAAAATGTGGAATGAACGGTCAAGAAACTATTGCCCCGCGTGGTCAAGGAATTCTCTACCCTCCGGACATGGAACTTAAGGACTGGGTGCGCGACGCGCGCGAGAGAAGCAACCTCACACAGACGCAACTGGGTGAAGCCCTCGGCGTTTCGAAGGCAAATGTTTCGGCGTGGGAAAACGGACGGCACGAGCCAAGTTGGTCGCAGATGCTGAAGATCAGGAGCATTACCGGGATGCCATTGCCGGTGGACGACAGAACGGATAGCGAACTTCTGGAAGAGGCAGAGGGGGTCCCTCCCGATTTCGCCATGCTCCGTCGCCTCGATGTGAAGGCGTCTGCCGGGGCTGGAAATCTAGTTTTCTTCGAATCAGAAAAAGGCCGGCTGGCGTTCCGCCGCGATTTTCTGCGCCAGAGCGGAGTCAGCGAAGTCGACGCCGTGGTTATCTATGCCGATGGGCAGAGCATGGAGCCGCGAATCCCTGACGGGGCCGTGCTGCTTGTTGATACCAGCCGGCGAGAATTGGCTAATAACGAGGTCCATGTAGTGCGTCTGGAGCACGAAATCCTCGTGAAACGGCTTAGAAGAGAGATTGGCGGGGGTCTTTGGATCATCTCTGACAACCCAGACAAGGCCAAATACCCGGACATCCTTGTAACGCCCGACAAGGAAGATCTGATTGCCATCATTGGGCGAGTCTTTTGGATGGGAGCACGCCTGTAAGGGAGGGGCCGAAATCATGCGAAATGCCGTTATTGCAACTATCGTCTGTGCCTCATTTCTAGGGGGCTGCGCCCAAATGCGTCAGTCTCAGAGGGAGGCTGCCGCAAAAGAGAAGCAGGCTAGTTGTCAAACCAGGAAGACGGAGATGGATTCCCAGCGAACTGATACCCTCTCCAAGTACCTTTCTGGGAAATCGATCAATTCGAAATTCCCCATGAATGGGGAAGTGACTTTCGAACAGACGCAGGACGCCAGCAAGCCGACAACCGAAGAGGCGCGTGACATATTCGGTCTGCGTGACTTGGTATCGCGCCTGCAATCGGATGCAGTCGGATGGTGGATTGACTGCGCGCCGCCCACCGTCTCGAATGCCAAGTTTGAGAGCAATCGCAAGGTGCTGGGCATTCTTGACGATCTGTCTATGCGACGCGTCACATACGGCGAAGCAATGCAACGATTCCGAAGCACTAGCCAGGAATTCGAAAACGCATTGCCAGCCAGGTTGGCCGAAGCCCAGCAGAAAGAATCAGAAGCTATTGCGCGTGAAGAACAGGCTATAAATGAGCGGTCTGCCGCTGCAGCAGCGAGAGCTGCAGCCGTGCCAAGCCCGTTTTACATACAGCCACCACCGCCCCAGGCGCCAGCGATCCAGAACCCCACGCGCACGAACTGCTACAAATATGGCAGTCAGTTGAACTGCACCACCTTCTAGCCTCCCCCCGATCCCCTAAAGGCCCCGCCCCACCAGCGGGGCTTTTTTTCGTTCCGTTTTTCTAACTTTCTCGACACCCCCCGAAAGGGGTACAGAAAATCGAGCCTTTCGAGGACACTTTTTCTTGACCTTAGAGGCCAGCTTTTCTATACTGGAGGCATCGAAGCAACGCACCTACCGGAGCAAGCGATGAACAACCTTCACCCCGTAATGCAGTCGGCTCTGCGCGGAATCATTGCTCCGCTGCCCGAAGTCACCTGCCGCCAGACCCGTTCGGGTCGCGTGACCGAATACACGTTCTCGGGGACTGACCTCGGCGCCGTGCGTCGCGCCGCTGATGTGCGCATGTCGCAGATTGATCCGTACCGCTCGCCGGCTGTGGTGGCACAGCGCCCGACCGCGGATGGATTCGAGGTGGTGGTTCGCTACTACTCGGTGGACTGAGTCATGACCACCGCTAGCGAATACGACGTGCACTTCAGCAACGGCTCGACGGTGAACGTCGTCGCTGATGGTCGTGAGGATGCACAAGAGCAGGCAATCGACTGCATCTTCGATGCGATTGGTGTTGTGCCTGAGATCACCGCCATCGTGCGCAAGCCGGTTGGCACAACGATTTTCTGACAAAGAGGCGATGCAGTGACCAACCAAAAACACGAGGGGGAGCAAATGCAAAAGCAAGAAAAGCAAGAAAAGCAAGAAAAGCAAGAAAAGCAAGAAAAGCAAGGCGTCATCGTTGCATACAAGGCCTTCAACAAAGATCTGACTTGTCGCGATTTCCAGTTCGAAATCGGCAAGACCTATGAGCATGACGGCAAGGTCATTGCCTGCGAATCCGGTTTCCATGCCTGCGAAAACCCGATGGATACCTGGGGCTACTACGACCTCACGCAATCGCGTTTCTGCACTGTCGAGCTTTCCGGCGAACTGTGCCGCCATGGTGAAGACTCTAAGGTCGCTGCTGGCCGCATCACGCTGAGGGCTGAAATCGGCCTGCCGCAGATCATTACCGATGCCGTGAAGTGGATGCTGGCGTTCGTGAAGGACATGCCGGCCGCTGAAATGCCTCGTGCGACTCCTCGAAGCTGGCGGCCTCGGGCGACTCCTCGAAGCTGGCGGCCTCGGGCGACTCCTCGCAGCTGCCTCGGGCGACTCCTCGCAGCTGGCGGCCTCGGGCGACTCCTCGAAGCTGGCGGCCTCGGGCGACTACTCGAAGCTGGCGGCCTCGGGCGACTCCTCGCAGCTGGCGGCCTCGGGCGACTCCTCGAAGCTGGCGGCCTCGGGCGACTACTCGAAGCTGGCGGCCCGGGCGACTCCTCGCAGCTGGCGGCCTCGGGCGACTACTCGAAGCTGGCGGCCTCGGGCGACTCCTCGCAGCTGGCGGCCTCGGGCAAGAAATCTATAGCCGTCGCCTGGCCTCAATTGCAAGGCATCTGCTGGCGAGTATGGCTGCATTGCCTTGGCCTGGTGGGATGACGACGCCGAGCGATTCCGTCTGGAGGTTGCCTATATCGGCGAGAACGGAATCGAACCCAACGTGATGTACGAGCTTGATGAAGACCACAAGTTTTCGAAGGTTGAGGACGAATGATGATCGACATGGACGACCTGCAAACCTTCCGCGCGTGGCAGCAACGCAATCGCAGAGCGTTGTACATCGGTGGCGGCACGTTTGCACTGATCCTGATCGCTGAACTGATCTTGGTTTTCAAGGGGCTGAAATGATCGCGAAAAACACCGACCTGCGGCACATCACCACCGGCGCAACGCTGACCCGCGCCGAGCGCAACGAAGCCCAGCTTCGCCACCTGGTGGCATCGAATGAGGCACAGCACCGTGCCGTAGTGGCTGACCTTGCGCGCCGCGACATCAAGCCGCGTGTAGCCATCGGTAGCGGCTATGTGCCTAGCCGCGTGGCCCGAGCGTTCGCATACGTCGCTGTGGGCGGATTGAAGTGACATGGAAGACGACGCCATAGACCTGGACGACGTGGCGGAGTGCTTGAACTGGTACGAGGAACGAATCATGGGAATGCTTAAGCCCGCAAAAAACAAGATGGCCTACTCAAAGGTGGGCATCTACGGTACGGCCGGCTCGGGTAAGACCCGCACGGCTACCGAAATCGCTATCGGTCTGCACAAGGCCATCGGCAGCACGAAGCCAATCGCTGCTTTCGACACGGAACCAGCTTTCTCGTTCGTTTTGCCGCTGTTCGAGGAAGCTGGGATCGAACTGCTGGTCGCAGACGAAAGCCGCGCCCTGTCCGATCTGATGTTGTTTATGGATGAGGCTGAGCAGACTTGCGACATCGTGATTATCGACAGCATCACGCACGTCTGGCGCGACGCTCAAGAGAGTTATCTGCGCCGCATGAACGAGACGCGCAAGCGGTACAACAAGAAGCCGCTGGCCGCTCTTGAATTCCAACATTGGCGGCCAATCAAGGCAGCCTGGGCCGAGTTCACTGACCGCTTTCTGTCGTCCAAGATGCACGTCATCGTCTGCGGCCGTGCCGGTCAGGTCTACGAGTACCAAGACAAAGACGATGGCTCCGGCAAGAAGGAACTGATCTCGACTGGCACGCGGATGGCTACCGAAAAGGAACTCGGTTACGAGCCGTCTCTGTTGATCGAAATGATCGCAGATCGCCGTGACGGACACATCGTCAACATGGCAGTCATCCAGAAGGACCGCGCTGACCGCCTGAACGGCTGCGAAATTGAGCGTCCGAACTACGCCAAGCTGGAAGGACACTTTGCAGCCCTGAACATCGGTGGTCAGCACTTCGACAGCATGGACCAGCGAGACTCGCAGAACATGTTTCCTGACGCCGATGAAAGCGGATGGGATGCCGAGAAGCGCAACCGGGAAATTTGGAGCGAGGAAATCGCGGAACTGTTGAAGAAGTTCTATCCAAGTCAATCCGCTGACGACAAGAAGGCGCGCATGGATTTGCTGGAACAGTTCTTCGATACCCGGTCATGGACCAAGGTCGAGGGCATGAAGGCTGACTTCTTGAAGAAAGCTTTTGAGGACATGCGTGAACACCTGGAAATGAAGTTCGCTGGAGATCCCCCTTCGGAAGCTTCGGCAGAAGCACAGCCAGCTGAGGCCGAATGATGGCTGATGACGCAGAAATCAACGTCTTCCGGTGCTTGGACTTCATCCGGGACAACGCTCCGGATTACGCGCAGGCCAAGGCTAACCGCGTGTATCTGGAAGAGTTCCGCAAGAGCAAGAAGTCTCTGCTGATGAAACAAGCCGAGGCGAACGGCCCAACGCGGTAAGCGCGCAGGAACGTGAAGCCTATGCAGATGCTGGCTACATGGGACATCTTTGCGCGCTGAGGGATGCCGTGGCCGCGGAGGAAGAACTGCGCTGGAGGATGATCGCCGCGCAGGCCAAGATCGAAGTCTGGCGCACCCTCGAATCGTCGCGGCGGATTGGAAGCGAAGAACGTCTAACCCCTTGCCGGTTCTTACGTCCCACGTCCGACCGGCTCTTTTATTCAGGAGTGAGCGTGACCTATCGACTCACCACCACCGAGACGTCTGCTGCTGGTGTGGGCAGACCGGCCATAGCTCTGACGAGTGCCGGAGGATGCGATGAGCAAGAAGCGACGCAAGCCCGGTCGCCCAGCGCGAGAGACGAATGCTCTCCCGGTGATCTTCCGGCATAGCGGCGGTGCTGACGTGGACTTGAAGCTGATCCCGCATGCCATGCTCGACAAGATGCTGCACGGCGAAGGCAACGAGGAATGCTGGCACACCATCGTCTTCCGCCTGAACTGCGGCAATGCGATTGCCAACAAGTCGTATGCCCATCAGCCGGAAGTTCAGGACGAGATGGAGAAAGCACTGTTTGCGATCAGCGAGGTTGGGAAACGCTGGAAGAGAACCGGCAAGTTTGGCTGTACTGGCGATGAATTCAAGGCTATCGGCACAGGACTTAATTTAGCCGACGACTTGCAGGCGAACACGACTCGCCGCGAGCAGCGCGATTCGTACCGGTGGGTGTACAGCCAGGTAGGCGGCAACACCGAAATGCTGGATGTCATTGCAAGGGGTGCGAAATGAGCCGAATTGGTTTGCGCACAAGGGTTATCAACATCCTTCTGGATGGCAAAGAGGTTTGCGGAACGCTGATCGCTCAGGAGCTTGGATGCGCGCCGGAAAGTGTCAATTTCATCCTGCGCGAGCTTTCCAAATATCTCGCGAAGCTCCAGCGCCCATGAGCCGGTAAGAGCCGTGTCTACTTCCGCGCCGCCGACCGAGACGGGCTGATCGAGGAACGTGACAAGAATCGTCGAATACCCAAGCAAACTGGAAAGAATCGACTGAGCTTCGATGCGTTGTTGCAAACCTGGCATATCAGCAAGCCCGCAGGATGCCCGCTGCCTAGCCTGGTGCATCGCATGGAAACCGAAGAAGACGAACTATTCGAGGAAGCACCATGACCGACAAGAACCGCCAAAAGGGCAACGAAAGCGTGGGCGAAAAGAGTGATGGTTTGGCGCGTGACATTGATGCGCGCGAGGCGTTGCAGCGGAAGTACGGCACGCTCGGAACTGTAGAGGATGCTGCGGCGTTCATTGAGCGAAAGGCCGAGGCGCATGCCAGTGATTTCGGCTACGGCGTTGGCGGGACCTTGTGCTTCGGTCGCCAGGAAGAAATGGACCACTACGCGACGCTAACGGAACTC
>JAMRYI010001779.1:0-11404 GCA_029231635.1 Ditylenchus weischeri | reverse complement strand
TTAGAAAATCTTTCGTGTACAACACTTTGATTGCATGGATGCGTGGCCAGAAAAAGGTGCAAATGTGGTTGCTTCAGCTTCTACAGGAATCGCTGCAATTCTTCTTCCTGGAGGTGCAACAGTCCATTCGTCGTTCCGAATCGAAAGAAATGTGACAAAAGAGGATGCTGCCAACCGCTACAGTTATAAGGAATTTGCTGCCAAAAAGCTCCGAGAAACGGAACTTATCATCATCGACGAGGTAAGAAATCAGATTTATAAAACATCACATCATGTTTCATTCTACATAGGGTTGTTACACAGTTAACTCTATTTTTCAAAAAATTTCACCCTATTTCTTGTTTTTATGCTATTTTTTCTCTAAAATTTTGAGCAGGTCTCCCCATGTTTGAAAGCCGAGAATGTTAGCTAACCAATGGCGTAAAAATTTCTTGGTTTAGTTCACAAAAATGTATATATTTTATTACAAACGCTTTCGAATTATTTCGAACTATTTCAAATTAAAAGTTCGAAAATAATTCAAAATAATTCGAAAGTGATTATAGATATAAATTTTTATGAACTAAACTAAGAAATTTTTATACCATTGGGTAGCCAACATTCTAGGCTTTCAAACGTGGCTGACCTGCTTGAAACTTTAGAAAAAAAATAGTATGAAAACAAGAAAGAGCCAATTTTTTGAAAAATCGAGTTAACTCTGTAACAACCCCAATTCTAGATCAGTATGCTGCACAAGGATGTCTTTGAGCACGTTGACAAGACATTGCGTTATCTCTACATGGCCAGTGACTCAAAGCGCTACATTCCATTTGGTGGGAAAGTTGTCGTCATTGGTGGTGATTGGAAGCAGCTATTGCCGGTTGTTCCTGGAGCTTCGCTGGAAGGTCAAGCTGCGGCAAGTGTCAAAAACTCAAATGTGTTCCTCAAGTTTGAAACTCTTCGCCTCATGACAAACATGCGTGTAAAAGAGCAGGAGCAATTCTTCGCGATGTACTTGAAAGCAATGGGCAACGGACTAATTGGTGTAGAAGGAGACATGGAATCGCTTGCTGTAAGTTACATAAAATACATAAAAGTCACATATATATTTTTTCAGTTGCCAGATGATATGGTGGTGACTAGCTTAGAAGATCTTATCGAATTTTGCTTCGCGAAAGATGCTCTCAAGGACCCGATCAGAAGATGCCATGAATTGTGCTCAAATGCCTTGCTAGCTCCTACGAACATCATCGTCAACCAGCTGAATGATATGATTCTTCAGAAGATTCCACAGAAGACGAGTCAATATGTTTCTATTGATGAGACGATTCGAGATGGTAATATTTTGATTTTCAGTTCCAATTTTATTTTCGAAGCATAGGGGCCTTGGATGGACTGAGTGTCCACATTGCCGAACATCACATGGAGAATCTTCACCACCAGACGCCAGCAGGTATGCCGCCCCATGTCCTGAAGCTCAAGCCGGGTGCAATAGTGATGCTGATTCGTAATCTGAGCATTTCTGACGGATTGTGCAATGGAACTCGTCTGCAAATACTGCGCTGTGGAAAGAACATCATCACGTGCAAGATTCTCACAGGTATAAAATATCACAGGTTATCAACATGACTTATCATATTCAAGGTGCACTCTCCAAATCGACAAGCAGTAATCCAAAGGAAGATCTCAATATTGTTCAAATCCCGTTGACTGAGTTTCAGTACCGTGGAGACCATCAGCAAATGGGTATCGCCTGGAAGCGTCTGCAGTTACCGATCAAGCCTTCTTTCGCCATGACAATCAACAAGTCCCAAGGCCAAACACTCAATAGGGTTGGTGAAGCCTATCACGCTCAAGATGTCTTCAGCCATGGTCAACAGTACACTGGATTCTCTCGTGTCCGGACAGCATCTTCGATCAAAGTTCTCTGCAAGGACAAAGGCAATGTTGTGCGGAATATAGTCCACGAGCCTATGCTTGATCAAGTCGAACTAAAGAATTCCGCATTGAAGGTATCTTTTTTGCATATAACAAAAATAATCCTTAGAACCTTCTTTACAGGCATTTTGCGAAGACTACATGAGACCACCTTTCAATCAAGAGGAATGGGACAAAGAAGTTGCTGCCGTTCATCAAAACATGAATCCATTTGAATTGAACTATGCTGCAGTCAGAGCCATGCGTGGACTTCCTCTAACACGCCGACATCTCATTCTTGCTTATGGTATTATACAAACTCTTCATGACATACAAGTTTTTATTATTTTGTGTTTAGGTGGCCAGGAAACAGACTGGGAAGACGGAATCGTGCATGAATATGGAGCTGAAGAAGGTGTATATCGTGCTCGGTACCGGTACAATGATCGGTTAAGGATGACAATCGCGGACTGTGAGCTAATTGGAATCGGTAAATAAACTTTAAATTTGTCACTAAAATTTCCACAACTATTTATAGATCCTGCTCAGTACAGACATTTGGTGGACGACTATCCAGAAATTGAAGCAATTGATGACCTTCCGATCTCCGATGGCGAAGATATAGAAAGCGAAGATGTAGAAGAAAAGAGAACAGAAAACAATCTTGACGAATGCGCCGTTTCTCTTCATACTTCTGCCCTCAGTGCTACTATATCAACCGCTAATGAAGAGGAGAATTCAGAAGAGAGACAAGTAAACACAGAGCTCGAATTGAAGCAGCGAAAAGAAGAAGACGAGTTCTTAGCAGGCTTCCGAAACTACTTATTCAGAGCTGTAGAAGATATCAAACGTGTAGATGTTAAATCAGTAGAAGAATTGCTAGAGTTGTTTTCTCTACTGCTAGATGATTATATGGAGCATTTGAACGATAGAATAATCCCTTCTAAACAATCTAATTACTTCGCCAATCAACAATGGTATGATGCTTTTCTATGGTGGATTGCTCACTCTCTCACCAACGCGGATCTAATAAACGCAGCAAGACAATACTGGAAACAGCAAAGACAATCCACAACTGATTCAGAGCATCTTCAACCAACAACTGTTAACCCACCACCGCAAATTTTTGAAGCACAAACTCTGCCCTTCGATCCATATCCAACCACATGTAGCTGCTGCGTAAATAAGAGACTCAGAAAGTTGGATGCCAAACGCAAAAGATGGAGTATCTTGCCCAAAAAGATGCTTAACATCTTATTTCCTATAATGCCGAGGCCATTGGAAACTGTCGCTCCAGCCGTGCCAGAGAGACGAGCAAGACAGAGACGAAGACCTCAGAAGAAAGGCATTCCAAAGGTTGACAGCACTTGCAGAACACGATGTAGCTCAAGCAAAGAGTCTAACAATTACTACAGCAACAGAAGCAGGTCAACCACAGCAGATGATGATCTTTACCAACGCAGAGAACATCAATACTACAAAGACAAGCAAGAAGAAGACGACCAGTTTTGGGCACAAAGAAGACGCGAACAAGATGATGCTGACAGAGATAAAGAGGAACGGCAAAGATGTAAGGAGGTAACTGAGAGAGCACGACAAGATAAAGCCGATAGAGAAGAAGATCAACGTCAAGAGCGATCAGTGCAAATACAAGAAGAACGAGAAAGAGAAGCAGAAAGGCAGGCTGAAGTGGCAGAATGTGAGCAAAGAGAAGACAGAGAACGAAGATACGCTGATGCGCTTGAACGGTGTGAGAAACAGAAAGAAAGCGATCAAAGAGCTCAAGAAAAAAGAAACAGTGATTATGAACAACAAGAACGAGGCTACCGAGAGCTTATGGATGATATATACGTCGATCAAGAAAGAAACTATGGATGTTACAAATAATTCCCTTTGTAATTTGTACCTTTCAAATAAGTGATCAAACACCCCAGTTCAAAATAATTGTTGGCAAAATCACTGCAACTGTGACTTGAAAATCACATTTTTTTGAAAAGGTGTGATTTTGAAGTCACACTTGGTGTGATTTTTCTCCAAAAAAATATTTTTAAATTGGGTCTTTCACCGCTCAATGGAAAGGAACAACTCTCAGCTGCAAAACAGTATCAAAACATCTGAATTCCGAAAAAAAAATTTATGAGAAAAGGGTAGGTGAAGTCAGTGTGATCCAAGTGTGATAGTGTGATTTATGAAAACAGTGGAATATAGCAACAGGGGGCACCAAGCGCTTTTTCTCGAAAATAGGGTGGACCAAGCTGTTTTTTGAACAACAACTCTAGAATAGGCCACCGTTTTATTGTTAGCAATATGTAAATTTATAAATTGGTTGATATAAAATACCTTAGTGGTTAATAGCTTCATCCCGTTACCATCCATTTGACTATAAGTAATTTCTCCATCTGTAAATAGTTTCTTTAATAGAAGTATTTTAGGATTGTACTTTTTCTACCACAAAACACTCAAAAATTTCCCGTAAATCCTATTCTTGTACCGCAATTTGATTTCCCTGCAAAAAATACTTCTTTCTTACCGCAGAAAACCTTTTTTCTTAACACAAAATAAATTTTTTCTTGCAGCAAACTACATTTTTCCTACCGCAATTTTTTTTCGTGTTTTTCGGTCAACATTTTGCACCAATTTGAATTTTTGAGTCAGTAAATAACTTGGATTGCTCAATATACCATCCCACAGTGGAAAGCCCCTGAAAATGGTGTTTTTGCAGGTATAATAAAGGGGGGGTTGACTTTTTGCGAAAAATCGATTGGGCGGACCACAATTTCAGTCCGATCGGCATAAACTCTTAGAATTGCAGCTTTATCTTGGTTTTCAGTGGTTCACGATTGAATTCTGAGAAATTAAGCCATTCGTACTGCAATTCTGATCCGCCTAATCGCTTTTTCGCAAAAAGTTAACTCTCTTCAGTGAAACCACAAAAACCAATTTTCAGGGGTTTCTGGCCATACAGTCTTTTTTGGTGATATTTTGTGCAACGAAAGTCTTTTTCTGACTAAAAAATTCAAAGTCCCCCAAAATTTGACTGAAACTGACAACAACAATTTTTTTGTTCAGACTAAAAATATTCTGACTTAAAATTTGAATACCCGCACAATTTTGACTGAAAAAGAGGACAAAAATTTTTTGTTAAGAAAAAAATGTTTTCAGGTAAGAAAAGATTAATTTGCGGGAAAATCGAATAGTGATAAAAAATGATTTGTGTCCGTTTTTAAGTGTTTTAAATAAATTTAGCTTACTTACTCGATGCGGGTATGGTGACGTGGTACATTGCGTGGTCTACTGCCATTTCGTACGGAAACATGCGTCTGAAAAGCAAATAATTGAAAGGCTCGAATTGTTTAACCTGCAAAAATTACTCGTTTTCCCCTCCAAATTTTTTCTTAACTTCTCCAAATTTTGTAATTTATGTAAATTAGAATGCTTTGAAAAACGGCTATTTATCTTTTTTTTAATAGCTGATCTCTTTCAAATCATGGTTCAAATCGTAATGAAGTTTTTTGAGCATGCTACCTGTTTAAAAGTGACAAAGAATCAACTGAAATTCAGCTAACTTTTTGGTGTTCTTGTTCAGCACATTCGAACAAGAATAAGCCTTGAAAAAAGCAAACTTCACATTCTCTCTAAATCACAGTATTGAATATTTTAGTATCACGTGGAACAGAACTTCAGCTACCCATCGAGAGGTTATCCATAGACCAGGGCCCAAACCGGATAAGGTACCAAGCGAAAATCGTGTTTTTGACATCATATACCAAACAAAATGTATATTTTGTCTAAGACGATTGCAAAAAACTGTTTGTCGAAATTTGACGGCTACCAACAGTTATGGCTATTTGAAATCGGCAGAATTTCTCGGGCCATACTGTATATGCCATACTTCATTCAAAATCTCAAATTTGTAGATTTTCAAAATTACTCACTTTAACTTGATAGTTTGTTGGAAACCTAAAATTTTGTTCCACATGATACTAAAACATTCAAAAACAAAATAACACTGTGATCTAGAGAGAATGTGAACTTTGCTTTTTTTAGGCTTATTTCAGGATTTGAGAAGTGCGGATGAGCGGGAAATGATCACCAAAAAGTTAGCTGAATTTCAGTTAATTTTTTGTCACTTTGAAACAGGTAGCATGCAATATACATTATTCAATATTTTTGTAAACCTGTAAAATCAGCTTACCGGAAGACATATTCCTCCTAGACAAAGTAGTCAGCAATTGCTTAATATTGGCTTGTCGATTTTGAACCTCGTCCATGGAGTATTTGTATTCGTCTATTTCCGCCAAGCATCTACAGATTCTCACATATGATACAGCAAATCTCCCGGAGCCGCGTGATTATTCTAAAACACAAAAGCATCATAAAAGCTAAGCATTGAATGGTTACCAACCGCTAAAAACATTGCCAAAGATCTTAAGCAGCCATCAGAAGCATGGCGAAAGCTAAAAAATCTTTTTTACACAAGAGTTTAGGCTTTTTTGGTCTATTACCAGGAGTGTTCGTTGAAAACATTTCTGTTCAGGTCCAAGCAAATATCAGATTTCATGTCCTTGGGGCTAAACGTAAATCCTTATTAAAGCAAACATTTAACTTCAATATGCTTGCAATTACCAATATCCTGAGACATTTGCAGTATCTATGCCAAATCTACAAAAGAAAATGTAAAAGCGATTAGCTTATTTGCGTTCCTCGAATACAAACAGAAATATGTATTAGGCGCCAAGCTGCAGTAGCTCAAAGTTCCCGATACCAAAGAGCGGCCCCTTTAATGCTATACAGTCAACCGTTGATAAACCAACACCCTTGATGAACCAGCACTGTGAAAAATCGTAATTTGGAAGGCCGGCAAAAAAAATTAGACAGAGTTTACCCTCGATAAACCGGCACCCTGAGACCGGTCACCAAGGGTGCCGGTTTATCGAAGGTTGATTGTTTTTATTTTTTTTTTCGATTTTTTACAGTTAATTAAGCCTAATCTACAGTTAACAGTTCCATAGTTAAAGGGGCATGCTCACCTGTTTAAAATTTGTCCCCGCGAATTCAAATTTTTTTCCTGATCATTGAACTTCTGTACGGATTTTTCTGCTCGGTTTCTAACAAAACTATACGTAAAATAAAAAATTATTGTTAAAAACAAAGTTGAAAAATCCGTAGAAAAGTTCAATGATCAATTATAAAATCGAATTGGCGGGGACAACTTTTGAACAGGTGAGCATGCCCCTTTAATCATTCATCACTAAGGTTGTCGGCCGACCGGCCGGCCGACTTTCGTCGTTTGAAATGACTATAACTTTTTTCATTGACTATTTATCGAATTTCTGTTTTGTCGAATCGTTTGTACTTGACCGGCATTTTTGTTTTTTTTGTAATTGATACAAAACCAGAGATTTTCGTTTCAAATAAATTAAGTTTCAAATAAATAGCTGATAACTTTACAAACAAAGAAATATTGTAGTTAAGACACTAATCAGCGAAAACAACAAGTGGATTCAAAACAAATCCAAATTGTTCTTTTGGTGCGCTCCCCTAACAATATGCCAAACATAAGGTGGTGGTGAATTGGCTGCAAAAGAGCAAGTGCCAGAGGGAGATTAAGAAAGCAAGAAAACAAAAGAAAATGTAAAAGCGATTAGCTTATTTGAATTCCTCGAATACAAACAGAAATATATATTAGGCGCCAAGCTGCAGTAGCTCAAAGTTCCCGACACCAAAGAGCGGCCCTTTAATGCTATACAGTCAACCGTTGATAAACCAACACCCTTGATGAACCAGCACTGTGAAAATCGTAATTTGGAAGGCCGACAAAAAAATTAGACAGAGTTTACCCTCGATAAACAGGCACCCTGAGACCGGTCACCAAGGGTGCCGGTTTATCGAAGGTTGATTGTTTTCATTTTTTTTTCGATTTTTTACAGTTAATTAAGCCTAATCTACAGTTAACAGTTCCATAGTTAAAGGGGCATGCTCACCTGTTTAAAATTTGTCCCCGCGAATTCAAATTTTTTTCCTGATCATTGAACTTCTGTACGGATTTTTCTGCTCGGTTTCTAACAAAACTATACGTGAAATAAAAATTATTGTTAAAAACAAAGTTGAAAAATCCGTAGAAAAGTTCAATGATCAATTATAAAATCGAATTGGCGGGGACAACTTTTGAACAGGTGAGCATGCCCTTTAATCATTCATCACTAAGGTTGTCGGCCGACCGGCCGGCCGACTTTCGTCGTTTGAAATGACTATAACTTTTTCATTGACTATTTATCGAATTTCTGTTTTGTCGAATCGTTTGTACTTGACCGGCATTTTTGTTTTTTTTGTAATTGATACAAAACCAGAGATTTTCGTTTCAAATAAATTAAGTTTCAAATAAATAGCTGATAACTTTACAAACAAAGAAATATTGTAGTTAAGACACTAATCAGCGAAAACAACAAGTGGATTCAAAACAAATCCAAATTGTTCTTTTGGCGCGCTCCCCTAACAATATGCCAAACATAAGGTGGTGGTGAATTGGCTGCAAAAGAGCAAGTGCCAGAGGGAGATTAAGAAAGCAAGAAAACAAAAGAAAATGTAAAAGCGATTAGCTTATTTGAATTCCTCGAATACAAACAGAAATATATATTAGGCGCCAAGCTGCAGTAGCTCAAAGTTCCCGACACCAAAGAGCGGCCCCTTTAATGCTATACAGTCAACCGTTGATAAACCAACACCCTTGATGAACCAGCACTGTGAAAAATCGTAATTTGGAAGGCCGACAAAAAAAATTAGACAGAGTTTACCCTCGATAAACAGGCACCCTGAGACCGGTCACCAAGGGTGCCGGTTTATCGAAGGTTGATTGTTTTTATTTTTTTTTCGATTTTTTACAGTTAATTAAGCCTAATCTACAGTTAACAGTTCCATAGTTAAAGGGGCATGCTCACCTGTTTAAAATTTGTCCCCGCGAATTCAAATTTTTTTCCTGATCATTGAACTTCTGTACGGATTTTTCTGCTCGGTTTCTAACAAAACTATACGTGAAATAAAAAATTATTGTTAAAAACAAAGTTGAAAAATCCGTAGAAAAGTTCAATGATCAATTATAAAATCGAATTGGCGGGGACAACTTTTGAACAGGTGAGCATGCCCCTTTAATCATTCATCACTAAGGTTGTCGGCCGACCGGCCGGCCGACTTTCGTCGTTTGAAATGACTATAACTTTTTTCATTGACTATTTATCGAATTTCTGTTTTGTCGAATCGTTTGTACTTGACCGGCATTTTTGTTTTTTTTGTAATTGATACAAAACCAGAGATTTTCGTTTCAAATAAATTAAGTTTCAAATAAATAGCTGATAACTTTACAAACAAAGAAATCTTGTAGTTAAGACACTAATCAGCGAAAACAACAAGTGGATTCAAAACAAATCCAAATTGTTCTTTTGGCGCGCTCCCCTAACAATATGCCAAACATAAGGTGGTGGTGAATTGGCTGCAAAAGAGCAAGTGCCAGAGGGAGATTAAGAAAGCAAGAAAACAAAAGAAAATGTAAAAGCGATTAGCTTATTTGAATTCCTCGAATACAAACAGAAATATATATTAGGCGCCAAGCTGCAGTAGCTCAAAGTTCCCGACACCAAAGAGCGGCCCCTTTAATGCTATACAGTCAACCGTTGATAAACCAACACCCTTGATGAACCAGCACTGTGAAAAATCGTAATTTGGAAGGCCGACAAAAAAAATTAGACAGAGTTTACCCTCGATAAACAGGCACCCTGAGACCGGTCACCAAGGGTGCCGGTTTATCGAAGGTTGATTGTTTTCATTTTTTTCGATTTTTACAGTTAATTAAGCCTAATCTACAGTTAACAGTTCCATAGTTAGGCATGCTCACCTGTTTAAATTTGTCCCGCGAATTCAAATTTTTCCTGATCATTGAACTTCTGTACGGATTTTTCTGCTCGGTTTCTAACAAAACTATACGTGAAATAAAAATTATTGTTAAAAACAAAGTTGAAAAATCCGTAGAAAAGTTCAATGATCAATTATAAAATCGAATTGGCGGGGACAACTTTTGAACAGGTGAGCATGCCCCTTTAATCATTCATCACTAAGGTTGTCGGCTGACCGGCCGGCCGACTTTCGTCGTTTGAAATGACTATAACTTTTTTCATTGACTATTTATCGAATTTCTGTTTTGTCGAATCGTTTGTACTTGACCGGCATTTTTGTTTTTTTTGTAATTGATACAAAACCAGAGATTTTCGTTTCAAATAAATTAAGTTTCAAATAAATAGCTGATAACTTTACAAACAAAGAAATATTGTAGTTAAGACACTAATCAGCGAAAACAACAAGTGGATTCAAAACAAATCCAAATTGTTCTTTTGGCGCGCTCCCCTAACAATATGCCAAACATAAGGTGGTGGTGAATTGGCTGCAAAAGAGCAAGTGCCAGAGGGAGATTAAGAAAGCAAGAAAACAAAAGAAAATGTAAAAGCGATTAGCTTATTTGAATTCCTCGAATACAAACAGAAATATATATTAGGCGCCAAGCTGCAGTAGCTCAAAGTTCCCGACACCAAAGAGTGGCCCCTTTAATGCTATACAGTCAACCGTTGATAAACCAACACCCTTGATGAACCAGCACTGTGAAAAATCGTAATTTGGAAGGCCGACAAAAAAAATTAGACAGAGTTTACCCTCGATAAACAGGCACCCTGAGACCGGTCACCAAGGGTGCCGGTATCCACACAGGGACGCGAAGCGGCCCTGTGTGGATAGAGGTTCTAATAAAAATTCTTTGACTGTTATGTAGCTAAATCGAAGCCCTGGCTTCTTTTCCTCTTTCTTACTAATTCGAAGCCCTGGTTAGTATATATATAAAATAATAGGAGAGTTCGATTAGAAATAGAGATTCAGACCCTATTTATTTGGACTTTTCTCAAAACTTTTCTGATCATGTTCAGAAATTTCATGGAGAATTCAGGAAAATTGCTTTGGAGACGGTGTGATTTATGGAAAAAATTTTATGCATTAAGTTTGGACAAACACCCGGAAAAAACGGACTTTCGGCTTAAAAGGGCACAACTCCGCCAAATAATTTATGCATATGAAAGGCCACAATTTGCAGATGGTAACTGCTCAAGAGCACAAAACAGAATATATGTGCTAAATAGACGAGGACTCTAAACCGGGGATATGGACTCAGGGTAGGTGGCTGGACAAGCTGGAAATTTCGAGTTTTTAAGCGAAAAAAATTTCAAACATTTCGCGCAAAAATCAAATTTTGAAGCAAAACTCAAAATCGGCGAGTTTCTAATGGAAAATAAGGCCGAAAAACTGATTGGCGTTAACAGATTACAAAAATTCGAATTCTGCGTGAGAGTTAGCCTTGATGTTTCCAAAATTGAAATTTCTGAAATTTCGGCTTTTTCGGGATTTTTTCCGAAAGGGCTGGGGACAACCAAATTTTTTTGTAAATTTCGCCATTTTGTATATATATTATATATAT
>JAMRYI010001805.1:0-10803 GCA_029231635.1 Ditylenchus weischeri | reverse complement strand
TAAGGTTACGAAATAATTTACAGAATTTTCTACAGCGTGTGCGCATTGATTCCGCAAACAAAGTATGCTTTCCATATGCAGACTGCCCAAGTAATTTCCCTGATTTCAAATAACTATAGTTTTTTATCGTTGATGCAATTTAGAAGAGTGTAGTAGTGAGGCAAACAGTGGTCTCTGTGGCTTTGGGTGATGATAGTCAGGCTGTTTTTTAATTTTCGTTGTTTTTTTAAAGGAGTGAATTTATGTGTACTATTTTCTGATCATGGTAGTGAAAGGGTATACCAGCGCAATGCATAGGAAATTTCAAGTCTGAAAAGGCAACGATCCGTGCCTAAATTATAGTTATTTAATTCAGCTTAGAAATAAGTAGAGATGATGGCTTGACCTTTTCGGGACGGGACGGGTCAGAATTCAAATTTAAAAATTTCGGGACGGGACACCGGGACGAGACAGGTGCCAAAAAATTTCCGGGCGGGATTCCGGGACGGGACGATTCTCTAAAATTAACGGGACGGGAAGGAATTGTCCCGTCCCGTCATCATCTCTAGAAATAAGCGTGGAAATCCGTAAAATTCTACGTCACTCAACCCTAGCTCAAAAATGCTGTCTAACTTTTTTGGTAGAGCCTTGAATTTTTTTAAAATGAACATAAAAGAGCTGAAGAAACTTGTAGACCTATATTTTATCTATGATTCTATCTATGCTTTTATCTATTCATTTGCTTTACTAAGTACTATAAGTACGGAGTACTATAAAGATCGTTTGAAAATCTGTCTGATTTTTAAATAGTTCACAGCATTTGGACACACGTCAATTCGAATAAGATTTTTTTGAAACATGAGTTCATAATTATACACAGAAGTACATAGCAGTAAGTAATGAAGAACACAAAAAACTTTAAAAAACCTGAAAATGTGAAAAAAACAGCACCGGACAATCATGTTGAACTAAAAAACCGTCTTTTGAAATTCTGTACAGCTAAAAAAGTGTAAATCTGAGATCGAACAAATTATCTAGGCTACCCTCTATTGATCTTGCCTGTAGCCTAGTTCTTAAAGCGTTGTTTATTAGAAGGCTTTCGGGAGATTTTTGTATTACTCATACCTTTTATGAAACAAAACGCAACAAAAGCAATAAATATCCCGTAAAAAATTACACCAGGAAATAATTGACCGATTTCTCATTTAACGGTCAAATAATATCAATGGACAGGTGGACATCAATTATCCATTGGTCAATTCTAGTCTCTACTTTCAAAAAAAAATATATTGAAAAATAAAAACAATTTTCAAAAATGAGTGCTTACGAAAAGCAGTTTGAGGGTAAAAAGCAAAAAAAACTCACAATAACATACTCATGCAAAAAAATCGTGAAACAAGAGTCGAAGCCAAATATCCTGCCAATCTAGGTCTCATTTGTTTCACTCAACAACAGAAAAAAAGACACGAAAAAACCAATAAAAGACAATTATCTTGCCGAATTTTTGTATCAAATAACAACTATAGAAAATAACTATCGAGACATTTGAGTTCGCAATTAATAAAACCATGATTGGAATTTTTAAGGAAAGGAATTTTTTTTAACACTGACAAAATCTGTTTACTGTTTTTCACAAGAAATAATTGAAGCCTAAGCATTACATCAAGGTTCGACTTCAGTTTAGCCACAACTCAGAAAAACTTTATTGAAAATTTTTAGCAATATCTTATATAGTATTTGGCATGTGTGGGTGGGTGGATGGTTAACGCTTTTTTACTTTGAAGGCCAGAACGGGTCGTAGATAGCGAAATCACTTTTGTCGCTAATACCATCGTGTTCCCAGAATGTCAGCTTTCGTTTTAAAAAGAACAGGCGAAAAAAATGAGTTCTAATAGGGGATATACCTATTTTTATGAATGAAGTCATAGCCCCTCATTGAAATTTCGAAATACTATAGAGACGCCGATAGGCGCCTGCGGTCCCTTGTATCTAAATATCTGAAGTATTTACTTATTTTATCAGGCCTGTGATATCGAGTCTATATTCAGTCTTGCACAATGTTCGACAAAAACTTGATCATTCTAGCAATAAACCTAGAGTTGGACAATGGTCAATTTTCAGGTCAATTATTATAATTTGACCGATGAATAGTAAATCGGTCATTTGTTAACTGTTAGTGCTGAGTGCATTTCCAAACATGGAAAAAAATTCAAATTTTCATAAACTACGCACTATTTACCATTCGTGTAGTTTAGTTAAAGAAGAAAAAAAGAAAAGAAAATTTTTGAAAAAACCCGAAAAAATATTTTTTTTTCATTTTTTAATATTAGAACAGGTTGTGATAATAGTATTAAAATTTCAAAATTTTCCGAAAGCGAGTTTGATAGCTTCTTAGAATCTACTTTTTAAACTCAGTATTAGAATATATGAAAGCCTAGGTGTGCCTCTCTAATAATTATTGTGTTATCTTCTATATGAACTTTGTCGAATATTATCCACGTCAAAAATCTAGTATGATGGTGGACAAATGTGTCTAAGCAAAGATTTTTTGGGTGTGCAAATCGTGACAAGTAACTCATGCATCAAGGCCTAGATGAAGATTTGTAATTTGTTTGAGTCAATGGTTCTAGTCTAATCTTTATTACAGGGTGCGCCAAAAGTCCTGACACGGACATAAAACTTCAAAAATCTTTATTGAAACATAGCAATATCGAAAAGCAAAAACACCATAAGAAAGCCCAGACAATTCTGCACAAGATACATTATTCGTATCTCGAAATAACAATCATTTGGTTTGACACAGGCATGCCTTCTTTTTTGCAAACTTTCGGCCACCGAAGCGAGCAAATTCAAATTTAATTTAGTTGTTTTGCCACACTCTGTGTAACAGTTGTGGTCAGTTTAGTGGTCATTTAAAATCCCGTGTTCTTGGCTTCAAAATAAGTGGTGAGCGAGATCGTGTCCGTGTCAGGACTTTTGGCGCATCCTGTAATGGTTTTTGCAGATTGAGTATTTAGTGCCTGAAAAATTTACTGTGCACCAAATCTATAAAATTAATAATTGTAGTGTTGTGGTTAATATTTTTTTTCTAATAATTTAGAAGTTTTCCCAAAGTAATTAAACAATTGTTAAACAAAAAAAAGAGTCCGTTTCGACCCTTTGAAATAAATGCATTTTGAATTGTAAAATTTTTGACTTTGGTATAGAATACACTCCCCCACCCCTTCAACAATTTTTTTTCAAAATTTATATACCGTATTCTCTCTAATTATACACCACTTTCTAATTTTACACCACTCTCTAATTTTACACCACCTTCAAAAAGCTAATACTAGGTAATTACAAAAAAGCGATTTTAAGAAGAATGCGCGTGAATTGGCTTCTATTGAAACCCCGTTTGTGGAAGAACTGCTTGGTCTTGGGCTGGTGGATGAAATCGACGAGGAAGAAGATCAGCTCAATGGGTATGAAAGTGATTGTTCTATTGATTGTTAATTTCGTCTTTTTGTTCATTTTCATTTATGCCCGTGGTGGCGAATAAAATGTTTGTTAAATCTGTTATTATCTGGTCGCCTGAGGGGTTGAAAAATTTCACACCACTCTCTAATTTTACACCACTCTCTAATTATACACCACCCTCGAGGAGGGGTTGAAAAATTTTACACCGTGGTGTATAATTAGAGAGAATACGGTACTTTAACTGTCTACCACTTAGGGGAGGGGGGTTGTAGGGCAGTTGGTGGTGTTTGTCCAGACGATATGGAACGATGTACTACTTGTGGGCATTTTGTTAACTTAACATTTTTTAACAACATGGCTCTTTATGCAAACTACTTAAATTTTTTTCTAAAAGACAAAGAAAAAAACAGAACTTTAAAAAAAACGAAGAAAAATTTCTATGTTAATAAGCAGCCTAATTTATTGAACAAGTAGCGTAAAAGCTAACTAAAAAGCACAGCAAAATGAAAAACAAAGTGTCAAAATGTCATCTAAGTAAGTTTTATAAAATTGTGTTTTTGTATAGCATAAACCATCCACCGTCTGATTTAGGTGTAACCGATTTCTTTGTAGCCATTTTTGTTATGCCGAAAATATCACTGAAGTTATAGCGCGGTGGATGCAAAGTTGTCATAGTTTTTTGCGGCTCTTTTAGCATATCATTTATAGTTTTGATCGTAGCAAGCATTTTCTCATAATCTTCTTTGTCTTTTTTGACAGCAGCTTCTCTTTCTATAAAAAAATTTTTTATTTTAATATTAAAATTTTATTTACTTTTGTTAAAAAATAGTATTTTTATGGTACAGTCGAGTCCCGCTAACCCGGCACCAGTGAGACCGGCAAAAAGTGTCGGGTTAGCGGGGGTGCCGGGTTAGCGGTGGTATTATTTTATCGGGCCTTAATCGACCTCTATATAATCACCTTTTTTTAAGAGGGGTAAAGGGTTGTATAGGGAGGGGAAGGGAAAAAAGAGGGCCACTAATGGAAAAGGTCACAACTAACAAGAAGATGTTGAGCATAGTTTTGAATACTGGGGCCTACCACATACAGAAAAAAATTGACGCAAATTGAAAAACGTCGTACACTATGATAGATGCCGGTTTATTGGGGGTAATTTTTATTGACGGGACCAGTCTTAGGGTGCCGAGTTACTGGGGGTGCCGGTTTATCGGGTGCCGGGTTATTGGGGTAAATTTTCTTGATTTTCTTTGCCAGCCAACCAAATTTTTAAAAAGTGCCGGGTTATTGGGGGTGCCGGGTTAGCGGGACTCGACTGTAATAATAATTTTAAAAGTAATAAAACAAAAACTATATTAATAATAAGTTTTTTAATACAGTCAAACCTCGATGTAAAAACCCTTGGAGACCGGTCATAATGTTAGTTATACCGAGCGTTTCGTTATATCAAGGTTTGACTGTAACGTGATTTTTGAATAGTTTACCCCTCTAAACTTTAAGGACCCAACATCTCAGGTCAGTGAAAATATTTTACACCGCTGTTTATTGCATTTTCTTAACTCCTACGAGCTCTACCAATTACGCTTTTCAGATTTTGGCTAAGCATCCAAGAAATCACCCTGACTATTTTGCACAGTAGTTCGCCATTACAGAAACTCGAAAATTTGAAAAAATCGAAAAAATTCTTCGTAATCAACGTAAGCGGAATAAGTAGGCACAGAGTCGACTTAAGGGTAGGAGTATACCGTTTGGGTGTGAGCTAAAAATGTCTCTAAAGTGCTTTTTTCAACGTAAATCGACCTGGAACGTTTGAAAAACATGTTTCTAATTGTGGGAAAGCTATTTTTCGAGAAAAAAATTTTTTGGTTTGCCTTGGTCCCCTGTGACCCCCTCCCCCAAGACCAGCACACTCCACATTGCAAGATATTAGGAACAGTTACCGATAAAGCAGAGTGAAAGACCATAGAGCACCGGAAAAAAAAGAAACGGACGAAAAGACGATTTTGAATCGTATTTTGTCTCGTACCGCAAAATACTGACCCATGCGTTTGAAAGCATTTATTTTCATTCCTCGGAGAATCAGAAAAGAATTTAAAGCGCTTCAAATTTATGATGTTAGCAATTTTTGGAAAATGATGTTAGCGACGTGTTCATCGATGTTGAACTGTTTCTCAAGCTGCGAGAGACCGGCCGAGACCTTACCGTTTGGAGTCAAATGCAGAGATACCGATGTGGAGGCCAAAGACCGAGTTACCGGAATAATCGATTGTGAGTCCCAAGGCCCGGATCGGCAAGGTCAATGTCGACGGACAGGTGGACAAAGAACGCTGTGAAGTGGGACTTAGTTTTTCAGGTATGAATCGGAAGAAAGTCAGTGTGAGTGTGAGAATAAATATCCTGTTTCATGTCGTGTCCTTAGTCCGGTACCAAAACTAATTAAAAACTATACTATAAATAAATTAATAAAAATCCAAAATCAGTTTTTGACATTGAAATAGGGTTTTGTTGCTTTCAGCCGATTTTAGAAACACAAAAGTTTTGCACTTTAAAATTTAAAAGACGCTGTTTTTGGATTAAAGTTGAGCTACTGGTCTGAATATCGAAAAATGGCCAAAACGACTGTTGAAGTTTTTTTTATCAAAAACATAATTCTGGATATTATAATTTTATTTTTTACTTCCACTTAAAAGCATATTCCTGTAAACATGACGTATTCTCTCTAATAGAACGCAACCTTTTAAATGGGTTTAAAAAATCACAGTGAACATAAAAATTAGAAAAATCAGTTTAATAGGCTTTTCAAGCCAAGGAGAATTTTCGCTACAAATCCATTCTGCATTTATTGTATTATTTTAGTTGTATGGTATTTAGGAAGGCAACCTGAAAACATCGCTGATGTCTGTCTACCTGCAGTGGATTGTAAAAGCGTGGGAAAGTTTTTCGAGGGTTGTCAGGAAAACTCGAAGACAACGTGAAGATAAGAAAAAACTTTTCTCAGCCATGGCTTAATATTTTGAAAAATTCTTTTTGCCATTATATGCGCTAGATTCACGAGATTCAGAAAACAGGATACATAATACTTGTTAGATTATTTAGCAAAAAGTTGTATGCAATTTAAGCTAATTTCGACATGTCCTTCGAGTCCTCCAAAGATTACAACTTGAATTTGACTTAAATTGCATTTAACTCTTTGCTGAATAATTTAACAAATATTATGTATCATACTTTTCTGGATCTCGTGAATCTAGCTCACATAATGACAAAAAGAGTTTGGCTAAATTGTATCCCACACCCCCACTCGATTGCACCCCGTCCCCCCACTAGTGCTAAAATTGTGCTATTTAGGGTGTAGAGACGTTTCCTCGAAAATGAAACTTTTTTCCTTTTCGACTAAACTTTTCAAAATTTGAAGCTTGGTCCCCCTGTTGATTTTTTAAAACTTTTTTCGATTTTTCGAATTTTACGCTTTTTTGGCTTAGGGTAGGCCAGCTCATGTAAGCAATGTACAAACAAGCAATGTATTTTACAAGCAATGTAAAATAATTTTTATCTTAATCGACGCGCGAATTTAAATTCGGTGTAAAGTATGGGCGACGGGGTGCAATCGAGTGAGGGAGACGGGTGCAATCGAGTGGGAGATGCGGGGTGCAAGTGCTCCAAAGAGTTTTAAAAAATGTTTAGAAACGGTTGAGAAAAACTGACTTATCTTCGAGTTGTCTTCGTGTTTTTCTGACAACCTTATTTATAGTAGACTCGTAAAGCCATCCGGAATAACGTATGTCACAGATGAAAGCAAGGAGGATATCATTCACTGCTTCAAAAAGTACGGTCGGTTCCAACTGGTCAACTTTGGGAAGAAAAATTGGCCGAGCTCTTTGAATTCTGCTTGAATTTTTTCTGGGTTAGGTGAAAGGGTAGAATCTAACGGGTTGAAAAAAATAGAATGGGTTGAAAAAATAGGACCCTTTAAGTGGGTTTAAAAAATCACAAAGGATAAAAAAAATGAAAAAATCTTACCTTCCAGTTCTGTTTTGAGCCTCAGAATACTTTTGTCATTTCGCTCTAATTGTTTTTTCACGGTTTCAGCAAAACTGATCATTTTCTCAAGAGATAACTTAAGTTTCTTTTTCGCTTCACCTTCCAAGTTTTTCTTATTCTCTTCTTCCAGCAATTTCAATCTTTGTTGTTCTTCTTTTTCTTTTCTCTCAGCTTCAGCCTTATCCGCCGCTGCTTTTTTTTCTAATTCTTTTATTGCAACTTCATTCACATTTTTAATTGCATCAATCAGTTTTTCCAATGTGTGAACCACATCATGATATATAAGTTGGGTATGCTCGTCTCCCTGATTCTGAACCTCTTTTAGACGAGCCAGAATACCTTCCACCCGTTTCGCATTTTCAAGCTGGAACACTTTGTGGGCTCTCCACGTATTCAAATCATGACTAAAAGCTGCATCAGCTATTATTTTTTTGTACTCCTCCGGTTTTGCTTCGTCGTACTTGAACTCTTTGTTCACCAATTTGACATTCGACTCAATAATTTTGTGAGCTATAGGGAATATTCTTTCTTCAACAAACAATGTAATTGAGCTATTGTTTTTTGTAAACATTTTTTCAATTATGTCTAAAAATTCTTTTTTTGTTGTTCCGTTCCGTAAAATTTTATTTTCTGAGCTTAGTTTATTTGCTTTGGCCAAAGTATTCATAAGATCTTTTCGAATGGCGGTCAGTCTGTTGACGATTTCTTGAGGTTTTTCAAGGTTTATATTTTTTGTAAGATTGGGAGTAGGTGATTGAAACCATGTTAAGGCTACTTTTTCAAGCTTTTCTTCTTCCTTTTTTAAATCATTTAGTTCGAACTTGATTGAAAAGTAAATTTCGTTGGCATCTTTATAGGGCATATGTGTTTTGATCAATTCATAAATAGGAGTGTCTTCATCAATGGAAGAAGTAGAAGAAATAAAAAAAGAAATAAATATAAATATAAGTTGCATCGCTTTCTACCTGAAACATAATACATATATATTTAATCAAAAAAATCCGAGCATAAAAATGAATTAAATTAACACATTCTGCCGATTGTTTTAAATCCCTCGCCTTTTTGTCCCGAAGTTGCTGACTAATTAGTAGAACTGGACCTAGGTAGCAAAATAAATTTTTACCTATAAAAAGTACTCAAATATATGTCCCAGACCCGGAAAAAAGTGCACAAGCCATAGTTTACTTCCAGCTAACATACGCTTGCCTACCCTCAGCCTAATCCGAAAACATATGATTTTAAAATGATTTCAAAAATTATTGGGGAGGGCTTTCTAGGGTACTGGACGTTTGACCGCTCACTAAATTGACCGCCACCATATTAATCTGAATTTTTTAATTTTTTTTTTAATTTTTGGTACTAAATTAAAGCTCTGAATGTCAGCTAAATTTTAATACTAAAACTTCTAGAAAAACTTTAAAATTTTTGATCTCAACTTTGAAAAGCGCCCACTCGGTGATTTCTTACACGTTTTTTATCACCGACTGAGCGCCTTTTATTTGAAGTTTAGATATTTTCTAGAAGTTTCAGTACCAAAATGTAGCTCACGTTCAGTGCTATAACATAGTACAAAAACTTTAAAAAGGCTCACGTTCAGTGCTATAACATAGTACAAAAACTTTAAAAAAAATTAAATCTGAAAATCGGTCTTAATATGCTGGCGGTCAATTTAGTGGTCGGTCAAACGTCTACTAGATTATTTATTGAAAGTTGTATTTTTCGCCGTATTTCAATATAACTGTCATTCAAATCTTGTATTAGCAGGCAGTCTTGAATTTCAGCTTCAATGAGGTAAAACAATTAACTGTTAACTTAAAGAGATTTACGTATTACGAGAAAGTAACTTTTCTGTTTCAGGTTCCTCGATTAAAATGTGTAAACCACTTAATTTTTCGAATTTTACAGCTAAGTGTTTCACCTCATTAAAAAACTAAGGTCCAGGGCTGTATTTTGATATTGAAAAACTAAATGACAATTATGTTAAAAAGGGTAGGAAATGCAGTGCTGAAAAAGATGGGATTTAAGACAAAAAGATGGATGATTTGCAGTAAAAAAAGCACGGGCTTTTATTCCCAACTGATGCAATTTATGTAAAACAAAGAAAATTTTGCTCAAATTTTGTCTAAGAAATAAATTATAGCTGCGAAGAAATCTAGAGGGAGAGCTGTTTTTGAAGACTCTCTTTCACAACTGCTATCTTGATTTGATGTCTTAGGTATATGTGGGCATGGTGAAGTAAACACGAGGTAGCTCTGGCTCTATCTATCTCTGACATGCATCGCAAAACACTGTGATGAATGGTGAAAAAGACAAAAAATCGTCACAAACAATCTCTTGTCAACAAGCGTGAAAGTCAGAGAAAATGAGTGGGCGTTGAAGAGCTATGTTGGGAAAATTGGATGCGCATACACGTGGGCACGAAAAAAAAGGGATACTACGCATGGGCTCCCTCTCTTGCTTTTACTGTCAAGCTATGATCACTTAAGATAAGAGAGATTTTTTAGAGAAGACCTTTCAACATAACAAAAGTGCAGAGACTGGAACAAAGCATGAACATCGATGTGAATTAAAAATTATGACGTTAGAAAAGTTTTTTTCAAAATTTTTCCAGTGTTTTTGAAATTACATCAGGGATCGGAAATCAAAATTTCAAAATAAAGGACATTTAAAAAAAATAAAGATTTCGGGACCAAAATAAAGGAGAAATTTTCAAAACACGTTCAATCCAACTTCAACAAATTTATTTCTGTTATTTTTACATATTTTACATGAAAACAATAATCAAAATTTAAAACAAATACATAGGTTTCATCATACTTATCCATTCACTGAACATCCTTTTTCAATTCTCCATTCTTTCTGAACAGTTTGTGGATACCGGCATAGTGGAGTTAGCCTCCCGTTTTTGGGGTGGGGAGATTGGCCTAAAAAATTTTGCGGGGAGATGGCCAATTTTTTTGCGGGGGGGGCAAGGTGCGAGGGGGAGCAAGATGGGAGCGGGGATAGTGGCGGGGGGTGCAAATCAATTTTCAAGCGTTCTACAACAACAATTTTTAAAAAGTAATATAGAACAGTAATATAGATAGTAATCTTATAGTACGTGTGTGGGGGCGGTGGGTGGGTAACGCTTTTTACTTCGAAGGCCAGAACGGGTCGTAGATAGCGAAATCACTTTTGTCGCTAATACCATCGTGTTCCCAGAATGTCAGCTTTCGTTTTAAAAAAGAACAAACAGTTCTAAGTTCTAATAGGGATATACCTATTTTTATGAATGAAGTCATAGCCCCTCATTAAATTTGAAATACTATAGAGGTGCCGATAGGCGCCTGT
>JAMRYI010001706.1:0-13833 GCA_029231635.1 Ditylenchus weischeri | reverse complement strand
GAGAGGTTGGCTCAACAATAAAGTGATTGATTTTTATTTGGAGATGATTGTGGAGCGGTCAAAGAACAATTCGAAGTTTCCGAAGGTTGGTCAGACTTCATTTTCCAAATTAATCTTTTTCATTTTGAGGTAACTACCTCCTGCCATTTCTCATAGCTCTCACTGCAAACGGTTATTCTGAGGTTCAGTCGTGGATTCAAGTTGATCTATTTTCATACAACATCGTGCTCATCCCGATACATCTTCCTGGTCACTGGTCTCCGATTACAGTTCACATGGACAAAAAAGTAATTAAGTACTACGATTCGTAAAAATCTGATGGGATGCCAATACTGTACAAAATTTGGCGATAATTTAATTCTTATGGCAGTATAAATCGATTGATTATTGTGTTTAGGCAATTTTTAGTCGAGGACGCCGCCAACAAACAGAAGCTTGAATTGGGAGATGACGTATGGACGTATCATAGTGAAGAGGTTTGATTTTCGAAGATTCTATTTTCTTAGATGGGACTTTAGGGAATTCCTTTGCAAAACAATGGGTATGATTGTGGAGTGTTTACTTGCCAGTGTGCGGAACATCTATCGAGAGGAGCGACATTCAACTTCGATCAGGAGCAGATGGGTGGATTTAGAGAACAAATGATTGATGAAATTACAAAAGGAGAACTGAAATAGCCCTTGCTAACTTGTTTCGATTGTTGAATAGTTGTATAAAATAAAATTGGCTGCTTTCAATCGAATATGGGCTTGTACTTTCTCAAAATTGAATTTGTAGCAATAAACCTGTCAATTCAGAATCCGTTGATCAATTTACCAGTCGACCAATTTGCCAATTTACCAGTTGACCAATTCATCGTTGATCAATTCACCGTTGACCAATTTACCGTTGATCAATTTACCGTCGCCCCCTTAAATCGAATGTTGCTTTGTTGAGCCGGGACCGCCAATGCGGTGTCCTTAAATCGAGTGTCCTTGTATCGAGGGTCATTTTGGCTAAATTTGTTAATGACCAACCAAACTAAAATTTGCTGTCCTTAAATCGACGGTGTCCTTAAATCGAGGTTTGACTGTGCTACAATGCATTGTAATTCTAAAATACCATTGGACTAGTCAAATTCCATTGGACTACTAAAATAATCTTGGACTACTAAAGTGCAGGCTGGACTAGTAAAATATTTTCGGACTATTATATTTCCAAAGAGCTACCAAAGTGCAATAGTACCAAGTTTTCAAAAGTTAGGTTATAAATGGTCAAGAAGGGTAATCGATATTTTACCCTTCAAATTTATTGATGACTCACAGTTGGTGTTAACAATTTTCATTGGTCATCGATTTTCTATTATCAAAGAAAGGGATGCTGTGAACTCGGACAAATACACTCTTCAGTGTCTTTACCAATGACTGCGTTTTGTAATATACTTTTTACTGAATCCTTTCAGATGAATACTATCTTTGACATAACGGTAAATGCAATAAACAAAGACCGCGGCTCACGCAACATCATGAAGGATCGACAAAAAATTTGTGCTTTCGGATCAGTTTTGCCGACACTATTAGGCTCGGTTGGTCTGCTTTCCTTATGCTCATCCAGCTAAAACGTCTGCTTTTCAGCGTGTCTTACATGTCATCTTCTTCTATTGTGTTGCATTCTTCTTCATCATCGGCCAGACGTTCGCTTACATGTTCCAGTATGCAGAAATTTATCAGAAAAAAAGCGCTGTGGGGTTCTCCTTGCTCACCTGTCTTGCATTGTTGATCTCTAATCATTTTCGCTTGCTATTCTGGTCTGTGTGGTTACACTGATTAGGGTGGTTACACAGTTATCTCGATTTTTCGAAAATTTTTAGACCTTATTTCTTTGTTTTTATGCAACTTTTTTGCCAAATTTTGAGCATGTTATCCCGCGATTGAAAGCCTGTAACATTAGCTGCACAATGGTATATAAACTTTTTAGTTTAGTTCATAAAAATTAGTGTGCTCTGTTGCAAATAGTAAATTTCGAGTTTACTGTTTAACAACCCTAGTTCTTGCCGGGCATTTGTAGATTATTATCTTCCTATTGCAGGATTGGACGGACATTCAGTTGGATTGTGCCTGTGTCCTGCCTCGTAATGATTTTCTGCATGCTTGTTCTGATGGAGATCGCTATTCGAATGAACCGACGCCGTTTGTCGTACTCTAACAGAAAGTCCATATGGAGTGGGTTTTTTTGGTGTTAGAAGCTTTTCGCATTTTTTTAATTTCTGGACCCTTGTTTAGAAGGTCATCTGATCAGTTATTTCTGGAATTGGCACGACTACTCCAGCTACATTGTGATTTTCTTGTTGGCTCTCGCCTTGCCAACGCTTGTTTCGGCTTTTTTGCTAGAGGTAGGTAGCTTTTGGTTTATTGGCGATGATGAAGGGTTGTCTGCAGTGGCGTTTGGCCATCGAATTTTTTGCAACTTTTGCAACTTAATTTTAAATGCGGTAGTTGATTCGTTTTTTCAATACAAGCTGTTATTGTGATGTCAAGAACCTTGTGAACAATTAAAGGTTAAATTGAGAACATCAAAATCAGATTTACTGAATTTTTTTAAAAAGGGCATATATTTTCGGGACAGAACGGCACCGGCGCCCGGCTTTTCAAAAATCGGCGCCGGGCGCCGGCACCGGCGCCGGGTTTTTAAAATCGGCGTTATGCCGGTTACGGCGCCGGCGCCGGCGCCCGATTTTCCTGAAAATTTTTGGGGCGCACACCGGCGCCGGCGCCCGTGCAGCTATGATTGTATGTTCCCAATCTAATTTTTAATCTTTCTCAGTTTGCCTGATCTCACAGCTACAAGCTATTTCTCAAAAGTGGGTCATAAAAAAATTAGAGTAAGCCGAGCAGTCATGCGTGCCATTGCCGAAAAGGCTTGACTCTCATTCCATGATCACCCTTTTTTGCAGTATGTACCGTATGTGGAGACGCTTGGCTATATTCCAACAGTGATCGAAGCTGGCTTAGGATTTCCGCAACTCTGGCTAAATTTTCAACGAAAATCGGTATCTGGAATGAGGTTAATTATTTTTTTTTCTCGGTCTTCTCTGCTACGAGTGGTTAGTAGACTTTTTGTGGTACAATTTGCTGGTGGCACTACAACTCAAAAGGCAGCTCCAGAGGTCAGATATGTGTATGCACATTGACGTGTCCAGGGTAATGTTAATTAGACTTCAGCCTCTTTGGTTTCATTGAAAAAATGTATATAAAAGGCAGCTGAAAAGTTAAATCGGTGTAGGTATAATGACCTCATGAAAATCTTTGACACCCCACTTTCCCATCAAAATACTTGAGGCACACTATACTATTGTCATTGGCAAATTTAGAGTGGCCATTGGCCAATTAGTTTAACTATCAAAATTGATGTCTGCTGACCACTTTCTTTCTGAGCGTTGTTTTCCTCCAGAATATACGGTAACCATCCTTTTCAGTGTCAGAATGGTCTTATTTCGGACAGCAGGTCAACTTCTTTCCTTCCATGTATATAATTTTAATCATGGATTTTGAGGGAGTGTAACATCAACTGTTTCGTACTTCTTCTTGGCCACTCCAGCTGAGTTTTGGGTGTGCTCGATAGTCCAGGTGTTCATCGATCTGTTTCTCCTTGGCCAAGTCTACTACTACAATCAGAAGACGTTTTGAAAAAAATTATCCACCGTAAAGATGAGTTGTTTTAAAGAGAACCATTAATTAATAAAAGTACAAGTCCTCCGTTTGCTGATCAATTGCTTTTATTTGTGTTTATATTATCAATATATATCCACACTTATTATCTCACATTCTTGTACGTTTTGATTTGAATGCTCGTCGTCTTCAGGAAATCCCACTGTTCGTAGTTTTTATTTTTCCACCCAAATTTTTCAGTGGTCATTGTTTGGCTGTAATCAGTCAAATGTTCAGCCAGTCAAGTTCTGATAAGTAGTCATCTTCAGAAGCCAACTGAAAAGGCACTTCACAAGGCAGTGAAGGTTTTTTTTATTTTGCATAATATATGATAAAATCCGAATTCTAGAATAATACGGCCTATAAGGGGTGACATCTTATCTGAACTCAACTGACGTCAAAATTCGATTTAACCCAAGATAAATTAACAAACCATTCTTAACAGAATATCATATTTGATCAGGTGAATTTGATTTAAATCGACTTTTTAGGTGTTCCTCAGTGCAGGTCTAACAATGATTGCGTGGTGGGTGGGATATAAGTGAAGAACTCTACGCAAAAACAATTTTTCATAAATTAACAGTTTTGTTTTTTACATCAGATTATCAATATGATAAAACTAGAACTCACTTTTTTGGCCAATATTTAATTTAAACGAAAGCTTTTAAACAAAACCGATAATATGGTTTCAAGATAGTGATATCCTGGGCAACATGGTGCAATTAGCGACAAAAACATTTTTTATAGCATTTCAACATTTTTTATGACCATAGCTTAGTCTTTAGACTCAGGGGTAAGTTTGAAAAGTAAAATCTTTGGTTAATTTTCGCTAGTAGAGTGCGATTTTTTTGTTTACTTTGAAGTAGTTTGAATGGTCTGTGTTCACGCGTCTGCAATTTTTAAGATGTGTAAAGAAAATAAACCTGTTGTTTTCCCATCCACACATTCTTTGTTTTAGACCTGAAACCACCGCATTCCGGAAAGCGTAAAGTGATAAGACATTTTTTTGCTGTTGATCGAGCTTGAAAAGAACTGTCAGAAGCATAGGAATAACTGCCGCTATCGTTGTAGTCCGCTTTTGAAGATCCATTGTAGATAAATAGATTGGCTTGAGAATTGCTACTACTGACTCCATGATAGACCACTCCGCAGCGCTGAATGAAGGATACACCTCCGATTCTTGCGAAAGCAGACTAACAGCTTGTCGATTCAAAATGAAACTGTCAAGCATTTTGTAGGAGGAGTTCCAACGTACTTCAACATCCTTTAAATAACAATTTATGATATAAAAGTCAAAAACAGAAACTTTTTGAAATAACCTTCTTTAAAAGCCTAACAGGCAGGTGGCACATTTTTTGCAGCACTTTGAATTCATCCTCGTGATGTCTGATAGAATACCATAAAACTAAACATTTTTTGGTCATCCACGTAACCTTCTGGGGTGAATACCTTGGAGAACCCAGGCAAAGAGTCAAATTCGGTCAAAATTTTTTTTTTATTTATTTTTTCCAAAAATGGTCGGCCACGCCCTGAAAACATTTTTCCGACCCAAATAAAGACCAGATAAGCTCAAAAAAGTAGTCAAACCACGCTTTGGGGAACATGCGATATTACCATTATGGCAATACTGGATTTATCATGCTTCTACGGTATGCCTTGCTGATTGTTGTTATTGAAATCTTATATTCGATCCAATATTTTTATTCAAAAAAATTATTTTCTCAAAAATATTTATCCTTTTGTCTAGCTACTTGACCATTTTTCAGTTGCCTCGGCTCACCAAACTGGAATTCGATTTGCTCGTGATTCTCGCGACTTCCCAAGCTCCTGAGCGAGGTTTCTCCCGTTTGTCGATCAACACCGGTGGTGTCAAGGGCTGCTCGTTGAAGGATTTGCTTCGAAGGAAAGTGCTCATGGGGTTTAATTCAGATCTGATGAATGTTTTATTTGTTTCACCTTACTGTCTTGGTTTCACGTCGAAAAAAAATATTCGCGATTGTTATGTCCAGTATTTTATGATTATAGTTGCAGAGTTAATTATTACAGTAAAAAATTTAGCTGTAAAAGACCTGATGGATTTTTAAGGAGGCGAAAAAAACATCCAGATATCACTCGGAAATTCGGATGTCGAAAAATTTGACATCCGGATGTCATTTGGATGTCAGGAAAAATTTGACATCCGAAAGGATGTGGATTTCAATATTTTTTATGACGGATGCCGGATGTGGATGTTGGATGTCAAAAAATTTGGGTCGGGTGTCGGATGTGGATGTCAAAAATTTTTTTGGCCGGATGTAGATGTAGGATGTCAAAAAAAAATTTTTAAGCCCTGGTGGTAAGTATTTTATGCTCACCTACGGTGCAGCTTCCCAGGTCATAAGCATTTTTGCTAGTGACATCCTTAAATTCCTCCAATAATTCTCGTAACTTTTTCAGCTCGTGTCCACGGACAATACACTTGGAATAATCAACCTGATAAGCTGGATCTGCAACGACGGCCAGACTATGTACAAACAATTCTTCTGGTGATGGTAAGGTTAATATTTCTGTCCAAAGTTCATTTCTTCTAATCCCTTTTTTTACAGATCCCACAGTCATTCCTTTGTGAGCAGGACGACTCCATTTTCTACTGTACTGAGTCCAGGTAGGTGTTTCATGCCCAAATCTAAAAGCCTTTGATTACCATTGCCCATAGTTACTTTTACATCTAACCATTGCTCCGCTTCTGGCAAATCTTGCCTCTATAATCATTTGTGACTCATAGTGACCGCGCTTCTTAAAATTTGGACGGCGTCCCGTCCCCGTCTTAGACTTTTTTGACCGGCCGTCCGAAATTTTTTTCTAACTGCCGGCCGTCTTGCTGAAATTTTCGCCGGCCGTCTGCCGGCCGTCCGATTAAAATTTTCTAACGCCGGCCGTCCGCCGGCCGGCTCAAATAGTGAAAAAAGTTCTGTGACAAATTTTTTACCTGATCCACTTCCCACATTTTCGCATCGATTTCAATGCCTATGTGTCAGTAACGATCACAATTCCCCTTTTTAGAGAATGGTTCGATTTCCATAGACTTGGGATTCACAAAGACAGTTTTCCGATTCTCCAACCTCAATTGCGATCGGAAGTTTTCAAAAGCATTGCTCAGTCATATTAGTGGCTGTAAAATAATACTCTTCAGCTTTCGACTGAAAGCATTGCCACACTCGAAGACTCCTGACTCCGACACTTTCCGCTGTCAATTCAGGATTATCAAAAGTTTCCCGCGCCCGTTGTTAGCCTGACTTTCCATTCCCATAAGTAGGTGCATCTCCTTCTCCTATTTAGTTACCTTACAAAACTTGCTAAAAGTGTGTTGAAAGGCATGATTTAGATTGTGTGCATTTTCGGCACTCAAAAATGTGTATGGGCCGCTGACTGGGTACTTCTCACAGTTCCATCTTGAAAAGACTGATCTGCTCTTCTCTTTCTAGTCAATACCATAGTAACCGCGAGACCTTTCTTTCTAGCCACCCACCCATTGTCAATTTTTTCTCCATCATAAGTCCCTACTTTCAAAAACTTGCAATTTTCCTTGTTGTTAACGTCCCAAATTAAAAAATTTACATCGATAAGGTCGCATTCTCACTCCCGATAATCGCAATGGTCAGTGCCTTCTAAGTTAGTATGCAACTTTTTCTCATTGTGGAGAGCTACCACTTGCGTTTTAAACCGAAAACAATTTTCTGTGGTCTCTTCGTTTTCTCCTGTACTTCACCACCTTGTTTCTAAGTTAAGCTTATTGTCAGTTCTAAAGTATTCACCCTCAAGTATCAAGTCTCCCGAAGAGCATTATTATGTTTTCTCATTTGTTCACATTTGTTTGCTCTTAGAAACAAGTTGGTGAAGTACAGGAGAAAGTTTTTAGAGTATAATTATAACACGAGTATAATTTCGGCATAAGGTTGGTTTTTTTTGGGAAGTATAAATGTGTTGAAAAAAGTGTTTTTGGAAAATTTGGTTTTTAAGGTCGTTGGGATTTTTGTTATATATGAAAAGTGTTTAGATAATTGAGAATAAATATCTAGAGATTAAAATTTATTGGGATAAAAAAATTTTGAAATTTTGAAATGGCAAATAAAGTTTTGGATACAATTGTAATTAGATATGTTTGAGAAAGCGCCATTCGTGGCAGATAAGTGATCAGTCTGCATGAGAAATTTATTCCCGAAGAGGTATCTGTTAAATTTCTTAACAGCTTATACAAGTGCCAAGGTCTTTTTTTAATTGGACTGTAATTTACTTGAGCAGAATTCAAACTTCTAAACGTTTTTTGTTCCACAACTTTGATCGATCCATGCGGAAATTTATGAGAAATAGTTGCGAATAAAAGTATCCGAAACATCCGAAGCATCTGAGACTATTACAAGTTTACGCGGATCGAAAAGAAGATCAGAAGTGATGATATCTTTAGCCTAAGAAAAAAGAACGAAAAATTTTTCAAAAGAACTTTGACATTTCTTTGGCCAGACAATGGAAACATATCTCTCTCGGAAAGTTTGTCTGAAGAATCTTGATGATACTGATATCATATGATCTGATGAAGGACACACATCACTATCACATCACATTTGGAAAAACTTTTTCATATCACATCTATATCATATCACCCTAAAATTTTTCAATGATCATCACATCAATATCACATCAAGCAAAAAATCAATTCCTGAATTCCCGCCAAAATTTTGTATGGGTAGTGTTACCTCAATTCTAAGTGACTCCCCCTTGTTCCCACAATCAATAAAGACTCTTATTCCTCTTATTCATATTGTCATCTCACCTTTTTATGACTAGGTCCTGAAAACAGGAATATTGGTTCATCATATCAGCATCACATCAGCCGGAAATTTTCCGATTATTATCACATCAATATCATATCAGTAAGAAAAATTCACTCTGCATCACATCAATATCATATCAGTAAGAAAAATTCACTCTGCATCACATCAATATCATATCAGTGAAATAATTTTTGAGCAATATCATATCAACTAATATCACATCAAGGCTATATCACATCAATATCATATCATCTGCTGAAAAAAAATCTCAAAATAACACTGCTGGCCACTACTATTATGTCATCTAGGTAATCGAAACAAAATTTGAAGTCTACGAGCAATATTGAAATATTCAAGGGGCTGATTCGGCTGGAATTCGTTATACCACATCCTACCAAAAGTTGATTTTGACCACTTATTCGTGCTTTTCATGCCGTAATTAGTCGAAAAAACATGTTTTTGGGATTGGGAAAGACATTTGCAAAAAAAAATTTTCTGCAAACATTTTGACATTTTTTTGAAAATTTTCATTTTTAACCAATATCAAAAAAAGACCCGATCAAGTTTATTTATTCCTAACATCACAACCCTAAGCCTAAGCCTAAGTCGAGCCTACTCGAGTCGGATCCTTGCAAATTTCGTAAAGACGAATCAATTTTATCGACATCGTAACAAGAACAAAGAAACAAATTAAAAAAGACGAGAGAAAGAAACTGCGATTGAATAAACTAAGAAAAATGAAAAATTTCATGAAAATTTTCAAAAAAAAGTCAAAAATTTTGCCGAAAAAATTTTTTCTGCAAATGTCTTTCCCAATCCCAAAAAACATGTTTTTTCGACTAATTACGACCTGAAAAGCACGAATAAGTGGTCAAAATCAACTTTTGGTAGGATGTGGTATAACGAAGTTTAGCCGCTGATTTAATCCAGAAAGTCAGACGTTCATGTAGAAATAAACCTTGATGAGAATTGATGGTACCAAATTTCTTTGAATAGGTGTCTAACTCGATTTGAAAATAAGCGTCAGACAAGTCCAGGCAAGCAAAGAATTTAGAATCTTTGCAAAAATTTTAGTCGGTGAAGGAAAATAATGTTTGTTTAGCTTCAGAGCACTATTAAGCACTACTATTAGTGAGCACAAACTCAAATTTGACCTTTTTTTCAACCACAACAATCGGAGCAGCCAACTGACTAAAATCGATGGGACGAATCACACCTACTTCCAGTAAGCGGTCCAACTACATATTGATATCACCTTCAACTCCCAACGGAACTGGTCTCTTAGAAATGAAACAGGTCTAGCATCTGATTTTACGTGAAAATCTGCCTTGACCTTGTTACAATGATTCAATACGTTCTCTTTAAACGATTTAGAAAAACTCCGGACTAACATGTTTTGTCGAAATGCTAGCATTCAGAATCGTGTTCTGTTGTGTAGCAAAAGTAGTCAGAGAACAAATGTCTGATTCATCAACCCTAAAACAATAAGCCATGGACGGCCTATAAGATCGAAGTAGTTATTATCAACAACATAACACTCTAGTTGAACAGCACAACCAGATAAAAATTCTTCGTGAAAGACGGACTAAAATGGGTAAGGTATTTCTCCATGCGACACATCGGTACTAACGTAAACCCAGGCGACATGGCCTCCCGAGGAGTGGACTTTAGTGTGCTTACCAAATCTGCGCCATATAGAAAGCCTACATTATGGTTCAAAGGTCCACATTACCTTAGCTTTGCAGAAGAAATGTGGCCTAAATCTCTGAAAAACTACCTACCTCTTTCCAAAGCAGAACTAGAAATGCGCATAGCCACTGAAAAGCCTAAGCAGAAGATAAAAGCGACAAGCCGGAGTGAAGCAAATGTACCAAATGCCTCGCATAGTGTTTTTGACGATCGACGTGTTCGAAGATTTGGAAGACTTTCTAGAAGGCGCAACGTTTTTAGCAGTAGAAGAGGCCAGTCTCGCCTCTTTCCAGTCGATTACCACGTTGGTAATAAGGATGCCGCTGCTCGATGGACTTGTTCTTGCAGGGGATAGCGAGCGATTCGAATCTGTTACGACTGCTTTACCGAAGCATATAGTAAAATTTGGGTTTGATTCAGCTCTAGAGAAAATGACTAAACTCAGATGTCTTTTGAAATCTTTTTCAACAAATGTATGCACGCACATACGCTGATCACTCACTGCTACTCATATGCAAGCTACTATGGTAAACTCAGCGCGAGCTGTTTGGCTGAAAAAAAAGTCTGATTACCGAAGCGAATTTCAATCTGCCATTAAACGCGTTCCTATCATCTTACATCATTTATCTTGATCATTTAAACGCTGAAGTCAATGATCAGCAATACGCCAATAGCTTCAGCCGAGTACGCTTCGATTGGCCCGAAACATTAGGGCTAGCTTCGTGGGCACAGTCCAAATAATCGCTTAATACACAGGGCAAATGGAGTACCTTAAGGGGCGACTGGGGAATGAAAACATCTCGGTCACCAATAGCAGATCCTTCCAGGGCTCCGACGCTGATATGGTCATTATAGACACCACAAAATCGTGTAAAACGGAAGAAAAAATTGATAAGTCACCTTTTAGATGACAATTTACGACCAACTCGATAACGCGACCGAAACACAGGCTAGCGATCGTGGGTAATATGAATGTTCTCTGAAGAGGCGATATATTCTCTTAAGAGCCGATTTATACTTGAAGCAGCGCGCAGCACACGCTATAGTCGGACCCCAGGTGAAAAAATTTAGGGCAAAAATCTTATACCTCGGTGTCTAAGCTTCGAAAAATTTGAAGAGTCGAAAGGGTCCAGACTGCACTGGTTCTAAGGCCACCGGCTGACTGATAAAACTATCACAGTTTCATTTTCCAGTGGTGAAACTATATATTCGCCGTTATCTATATCCGCCAGTACTAACTGACACTGAGTGAAAGCTCTTTAAAGGGAGTGTCTAATGAGCCCCTCAGTACGAACCGTTTCTTTTCGGAGGTGGCTAAAAGCTTGTTCAATCGGGGTCGATAGACTGTAGGGTTGAAAGCGAATCCAAATGAGCTGGACTAAGAATCGCTATTATTAGGCACTTCCTTCAGTAGACATCTTTGACCAGGGGAGGTGTTGTGTGCTCGTTAGAATCTATTATTGTCTTGGCACGACTGCGATCCGTTGTAAGAGCGTTGTGCTCTCGTGTATGAGGGAATCATTATCGTTGTGCTTGTGATATAAAGCTACCGTTTATTTCCGCTTGCTCTCTGCTCTCTATCTCCAAAGTTGCAACAATAAGCGAAACGAACTTTTACACTAAATCGTGGTTACACTAAATCGAGAAACTAAATTTTTACTAAAATTTTATTTTTACTGAATTTTAACTAAATTTTTATTTTAATTTTAGTTTAACATTTTAACATAAGCACTGTATTTCCTCTAATTAAAGCACCGGACGTTTATTATCAACCTCCCAAAAATCGGAAAAAATTTGGGTCGATCTCGAATTTTTTGGGTGAAAATTGAAAATCTGAAATGCGGAATCGGTAGAACTTGTGAGACTTAAGAAAACGCAAAAAACAGCTTTTCGAAATATTGACTCTGCTTGAGATACAGACCCTCAAAGTTGAGGGAGGGTGCGCGTTAATTAGAGAAAATACGGTATTTCTATTTTATAACTGGATAAATATCCGGCCCTGTTAATCTTTAGGGGGCAACATTTTGCCATGGTCCCCCCTGTTGTCTTTTCTTGAAAAATCACTTGGTCCCCCCTGTTGTAATCATGTCAATCATAATCACCCTAATCATGTGATTTTTTTAACAACAAAGAATTCCATTGCCTGAAAATCACAAAATGAGCGCCGCTTAAAAATAACACTTTTAAATCTTCTAAATCGAAAAATGTTTAACTAGTCATTGTTACTAATGAAAATGAAATGAAAATTCACAAAAAATATAATATATATGTATAAAAATTACGTCTATAAAAATAAGCGACGCCGCCTCCGCCTCCGCCGCCACCGGTACTTTGAAAATTTCGCCGCCTCCGCTCCAACGCAAAAACAAAACTTGTGCCGGATTTAAAGCTCGATTATAAATATTTATATCAGAAGTGTAATAATTTTTTTAAGTACCGTTTTTATTCTAGTAGTCTGTTCATTAGAGCCTGCCCGTTTATTAGAAAAAGTTTGGTAATGTAAAAGTAAAGTTGGGGTACAGTGCAATTGAGAGGGAGGGGTGCAGTGTATTTGAGTAGGAGGTGCAGTGTATTTGAGTAGGAGGGTGCAGTGTTTTGAGTGGGAGGGGTGCAGTGCATTTGAGTGGGAGGTGCAGTGCACTTGAGTGGGAGGGGTGGTGTATTTGAGTAGGAGGGGCAGTGCACTTGAGTGGCAGGGGTGCAGTGTATTTGAGTAGGAGGTACAGTGCACTTAGTGGCAGGGTGCAGTGTATTTGAGTGAGGGGTGCAGTGTATTTGAGTAGGAGGGGTACAGTGCACTTGAGCGGCAGGTGCAGTGTATTTGAGTGGGAGGGGCAGTGCACTTTGAGTGGAGGGGTGCAGTGTATTTGAGTAGGAGGGGTACAGTGCACTTGAGCGGCAGGGGTGCAGTGTATTTGAGTAGGAGGTACAGTGCACTTGAGTGGGAGGGGTGCAGTGTATTTGAGTAGGAGGTACAGTGCACTTGAGCGGCAGGGGTGCAGTGTATTTGAGTAGGAGGGGCACAGTGCACTTGAGCGGCAGGGTGCAGTGTATTTGAGTAGGAGGGTACAGTGCACTGAGGAGGGGTGCAGTGTATTTGAGTAGGAGGGTGCAGTGCACTTGGAGTGGAGGGGTGCAGGTATTTGAGGGAGGGGTGCAGTGCACTTGAGTGGGAGGGGTGTATTTGAGTGGGAGGGGTGCAGTGCACTTGAGTGGAGGTGCAGTGTATTTGAGTAGGAGGTACAGTGCAATTTGAGCGGCAGGGTGCAGTGTATTTGAGTAGGAGGGGTACAGTGCACTTCAGTGGCAGGGGTGCAGTGTATTTGAGCAGGAGGGGTACAGTGTACTTGAGTGGGAGGGGGTGCAGTGTATTTGAGTAGGAGGGGTACAGGCACTTGGAGTGGCAGGGTGCAGTGTATTTGAGAGGAGGGGTACAGTGCACTTGAGTAGGAAGGTGTAGTGTAATTTGAGTGGGAGGGGTGCAGTGTATTTGAGTAGAGGGGTAAGGTGCACTTCTAAAATTCACCTAAGGCCTAGCGTTCTTTTCAACTTGCTTTATTCTCCTCTTCAACAACAAACAACCAGTCTGGCCTAGACTTCTTCATCCTCCCTCTTCGTCATCCTCAATGGTCAGCTCTTCATCATCG
>JAMRYI010001793.1:0-11157 GCA_029231635.1 Ditylenchus weischeri | reverse complement strand
CAAAGATACGATAGACTTCATAAGATCCCACTGGTTTAAACTTGTAATTTCCGTCGCAGACAATAAGCGCTTTTCTTGAAGTAAAATTGCTGACGAGGCGAAAAGAAGATAAGCATTTCATGGTCTAAACAAAAAATTTCATTGTAATTGCGGAAACAATAACCTTACCTCCGTAGAATAAAAGTTGTTCTCTGTAGTTGGCATGCTTGCGAATGGATCAGCGCTCAGTGCATCGAAGGAGGAAGTTTTCGTCATCCATCACATCTGCGAAATCGGCCACCAAAAAAAATTGCTTGCTGCGTGCACGAGAGAATGCTTTCGACAATGCTGGACGGTTTGCGACACTGATTTGGCGGGTTTCATTTCGAAATACTAAAATCATTCAATGAAACTAACCCAATCAGTTTGAAAACGAACCTTCACTCTTTCCAGCAAATTCGGTTAAGATCTACTTTTGTGCCACGGCTGAGGCGGACTGAGTTCCAGTAGCCAATTTAGCTTGCTTCGTCGATGTTTGAGTCCGCCAAACTCATTCAAAAGTTACAAACGGCTGACAAAAGTGTTCATGGCTCGGAGCTTCATCAATCCACGATCCGGTAATTACGTCGGCTTTTCTTACTGGCGATGACTTTAACGCGACACTTTCTTTCTTCCATTTGACTCGCATAGCACGGCAACTAGTGCATACATAATTGACGACTTTGACCACATCGCGTCGAACTGGGTAGCGTTGCTGAATCGACCATGTATAGCACTTGTCTTCATCTGTCGAGCATTCTGTCTCAGCAAGGTTTTGCTTCCAATACGCTGATTGTAAGTAAAGTCGAGAGATGACATCTGAAAAGAAAATAAATCAGACGACGGATTGAGTAAAAGAAAACAGCCCCTGGAAAACACGACTGATGGGCAAAAATGAAGATTTACAGAAAAAATTCGTGTCAAGATCAAATTTTTTCAAATTTTTGTTTTTCATATTTTTACTCATGATAATCGGGTCACGTCAGTTGGGACTCATGCCAGTCGGGTCATGTCAGTTTGGAATCATGCCAGTTGGGAGTTTACCCAACCATGTGCTAATAATCTTGTTGAATTTCTAAGAGTTGAGAATCATTTCGATACGAAAATTATGATATAAAATATGAAAAAGTGGGGAAAAAAGTAGGTTGTGCATCCAGGGAGATTTGAACTTTTGACCTATAGGCGATGCGTAGATAAAAGCCCCCACTCTTCAAAGGATTTATTAGATAACACTTTTGTTTAAAAAACAAACTTGCCTAGAGTCAAAATCGCGATAAGGCAAAACACCTGCAGAAATATGATTGAACTCATTTCAATCAATTTTTTCAACAGAATTTATAAAATAGATTTTTAAAGGCACTTTGTTATAATTTCAAGTTTAATAAAGATGTTCTATATGGGGTAGCTGGTTGGCTTGTTTGGATGGATGCTTGTTTGCCACATAGCACATGATGTGCACTTTGCTTGGTAGGTAGCTCTAGATATTGACTGCCATTTCTACACCCACTTACATCCTCACAGAGAACTACATGGTCCATCTAGGCCTTCGTTCGTGACACCAGCTAGAGCAGCATCGACTCACCGGACCATCGATTGATTCTCTGCACGTATGGCAACCCTCTCTTTTTACATATATCCATTTTATGTAGAGTTGGAAAGCAGAGCATAGTGATGTGATAGAGCTGGTGGTGTTAACTAACAAAATGGCAGGATGCTTGACGAACCCTTTTTTGGTTTGGGTGAGTTGGATGTGTGGAAAGCAGTGAGTGCCACAGATTTAATCACTTTTCCCGGGGACTGAGCAAAGTCAGCTGAGCTCTATTAGATTGTTCTAAAAGTTATGATTAGTAGGATTTCAAGGGTTTCGCCCAATAATTCAGGATTTAACTGTCGTAAAATAAAATTTATTTAGACGCTCTAAGTTTATTTTACCGTTAAAAAATTTCGAATTTCCACTTTTGTTTTCCAGCAATTTTGAAGTTTTTACAAACAATACCGTATTTCTTCTAATTGCCGCACAGTCTCTAATTACCGCACACCCCTAACTTTAAAGACTTATATCTCGGAGCAGAGTGAATATTTTGCTAAGCTGTTTGATGCATTTTCTTAACTCCCACGAGCTCTACCGATTCCACTTTTTGGATCTTGGTTAAGCACCCGAAAATCTCTAGATCGAATTTGAAAATTTCAGATTTTCGGGTGATTGAAAAATAAGCGCACATGTGCGGCAATTAGAAGAAATACGGTATATACCAAAAGTTTTAGATAAATATTAAAGTTTCAGCTTTTACTTGAAACTACTTAAACACAAAGTGCAAATTCGAACTTTTTGTGTATGAAAGTTTCCTGTTGGTTTCTAACAACATTTTTTAAGAGATTCTAAGGGCTACCAGACAATTTCTAATATTTCTAGAGTTTGTCGCGCGACATTTTCTAATATTTTTAATGAAATTCGGTTGTTTTTTCCCGAATTTCATTAAAAATATTAGAATTTGTCTGGTAGCCATTTTAAGTATTGTGATTGATTTTTGAAATGTCAAAGTGTAAGTTGGTTTGGTCACTTATTCCACCGAAAAACACTTTTTCATAGTATTTGATTTTTCGGCGCTACCGGAGTATACCCCAATGGAAATTTTTTTGAACTTTTTCAAAACACCATTTTAACCATTTTTAAGCATTTTCTACACGTTGAACACGATAAAAAGGTTTTTTCACCTACTTTTTTCTATGAAAAGTCGATTTTTTTTAAATCTGATTTCTGTTTATTGTAACTTGGTAAATCAGATGTTGAGGGTACCTTGACCCCAAAAAGATGCAATTTGAACATAGTTTTGTTAGTTGGGGCCTACCGCATATAGAAACTCTGGTATGCATGATTTGTGTCTAAGGTATGTGGCTGGGCGCATCTTAACCCCAAGCAACCAAGCCGTATGGGGCGCAGGGGGCTTGGTTGGTTAGAGCACTCACCTACCTTAGACATAATTCTGAGCAAGACTCTTGATCAAAAATGTATTTAGAGGCTCTTTTTGCCCAGCTCCAGTGACCAAAACATGGTAAAACAGTCAAATGGTCGAAATTTCAAAATGCCCAAAACTCAATTTTTATTGACCAGAACACAAAAATGTCTTTTGAACTTGAGGTGATTTTAAGTTGATATAGGGTGTTTGGAAACACTTTAAAAAAATTTTATTTGGGGAGGGGGGTATACTCGGTAGTAGAGATTTTTCTATGTAAAACAAATTAGTATTCGCATTGTTAAAAATGCGGAAATACCAAAATTAGCAGTTGGTCAAGGCAAAAATCAGCAGTTGGAAACTTTTTAGTTCGAGTTCCAAGATAGTTTTATTTGATGCAACTGTTAGTGAGGGTTTAGTGTTGTTTTAGAGAAATGTTTTATTAAGTTTATGAATGAAAAATTATTATTTAGTTTAAAAAATGTCAAAAAGGATTTTTTTACTTTTTAAACAAACCTTATGCATGTTAATAATTAAATTCAGTAAAAAAAATTACCCGAAACTTTAGATTAGAAAAAGACTTTAAAATCGCAAATATTTGTCAAATTTTTTTTGTAACACGTTGTTTTTGGCGATCAATTTTTTGCAAAAAATAATAATAGCGTATTTCTCTAATTAACCCCCCCTTGATTCAGAATGTGTTTTGGCATTGCGTTTTTGACCCACTTTTGATCACTTCTCTCAGGAGTTACCACCCATTTTGTAGCCAGAAAGATGAGCTATTAAATGGTTGGTAACTTGCCTGAGAGAAGTGATCAAAAAGTGGGTCAAAACACAATGCCAAAAACACGATTTTGAATCAAGGGGCTGCGGTAATTAGAGGAAATACGGTAAAAGCAAAATAAAAGTGAAAATTTGTAATTTTCGCTCTTATTTAAAATTATTATTTTCAGAATAAAATTTATCCCAAAAGTAAATTACTATAAAAAAATGTCGATGCTTCTATATCCCCTACTGTTGCTCTGGTGTGCAACCTTGATCAGTTGTGAAATATCTGGTTTTAACGCTAGCCAGGTGAATTCTGTTCTTTCTGACTCAGCAACTCCTCAAAAGACAAGTGTTCCAAGTGTCTCAGATAACAAAGCTAGTGTTCCTAATGTCAATCAAGAAAAAGTGACTAACAACAAGGTAGTTGATGCAGTACCTTCTCCAGTAGCAGCAGTAGAGCCACCAACAGATGCTAAAGCAAGTGAAGAAGATGTAGATGACCAGGATGAGGACGCTGAAGACACCATTCAGGAAGGTGACACCCAGGCCGGCGATGAAGACGACGACAATGACCAGCAAGAAGATGAAGACGACGAGGCTGACCAAGAGGATGACCAACAAGAAGAGGACTCAAATTCTGAAGGAGAAGCCAAGGTAAACTCTAAAGAAGCAAAACTAGATACTGAAGAAGCTAAAAAAGATGCTAAACCAAACTCCAAAGAAGCTGAATTAAGCCCTAAAGCAGACCAAATCGATGTCACCAAAGTGATGGAGCAGGCCGAAACAACGGTCGATATTATCCATCTTTTGGACGGTAAAAAGGCATTTACATCATCTCCCAACGGTCGAATAACCCTAAATGTGGAATGGCTACAAAAAGAGGGGAGTGAAGCTGGCCAAAAGCTAATCAATTTGGTTGAGGATGACAAAAAAGCAATGGCTGCTGAATTAAGACCAGAAAGTGACGCCGTATTTTTGAGAGAAGGTATTATCTCATTTAAACTTGGGTTGAATGATGACAAAAATGAGTTGAACAAAAAGTATGAAGAGGGCGGAAAAAAAGATGAAAAACTGGAGCAAACTGTCAAAAAAATTGAAAATGCGCTTTCAAAAATTGACGGAATAGTCAAAATACTGGATGATGCTATTTCGATAGAACAAAAAAATAAACCACAAGTTTCTGCACATGAAATTCAAGCTGAGAGTGAACATGTGGTGCCAGCTCCTGCTGCCTAAAAATACAGTGATTGACACAAAAACATATTTTTACTTTATGAATTTACAGTTTCAAAAAAGTTTAGTTTTGAAAGTACTGATAGCATGTGATGTTTGATAAAAAATTAAAACTTTTTTTGAAATAAAGTGTTGTAAAACCAGAGTTTTATACAGTCAACCCTCGATATAACGACACCTCTTGGGGACCCGTCCTAAGTGTCGTTATAGCGAGGGTGTCGCTATAACGAGGTGTCGTTATAGCGATGGCTCAATAAAAACCGCTCCAAAACAAGTCCAATTAAAACCTTTTTTATTAGAGTCGTAACAACATAAAATTTCTCAACAACATTCAACGGTTAGAATGAAAATAACCAGTAATTTCTCGCTGTATTTGTTTCTTTCTGCGCTCATTATCGAAGAAGTCATCTAGACCATCACTGAAACGGAGCACGGTAGCATCCATACTGTTTTCTTCAACGCATTGATGGACTATCGCCAAGGCACGCTGTGCATCCAAGCGACTGATTGGAGGCAGATCAACTTCTTCAATGTCCATTGATTCGCTGTCACTGAGATCACCATTTTCTATAGCACTTGCCGAAATTTCTTCAACGATTTTGTCAAACGTCAAAGCACCACCTAAAACTAATAAATAATGAAAAACATAAAAGCAATGATGCATTAAACGTAGATGTTTTTAATAATGCATCCATGTTCAAGAAGTCCTCCATGCTTGCCATAAATACGGGAAGAATTTAGACAAAAGATAACAGTGTCAGTGTCTGAGAGTTCAATTTTTTTTTAAATGGCCATGTGTCGTTATAGCGAGGGCAATATTCTTTCAAAAATTTTCGCCGAAGTGTCGTTATAGTGAGGTGTCGTTATACTAAGGTTAACCTTATTTAAGGCAAATGCAACCTTTGGATTTGCCTTAAATTTGCCTTTGGGGTGTCGTTATAGCGAGGGTTGACTGTAAGATTTTTGATTGATATTTAGCTGGGATTCCAGTTTTTTGAGACGGTGGTTTTATTAACACTGCAATTTAGTTAATTCACCTTGGCTGTAACTGAAATGTAGTGACTAATGACTGAAAAATAGCGACAAATTACTCAATTCTGGCGACTTATTCAAATTAGCCTTCAAATTGGGAAATTTAGCGACCAATGGGTGAAATCTGGCAACTAATTTTTCAACCTGACTATGCCAAAGATTGTTTGACTACACATTGCTTTACTTTTTTAAAAGTCTTAACGATAAGTTACTTTGATCTGGTTGATTCACTTGATGTGGAACAGGACTAAGATGAAATTGGGCTACAACTACAGGGTGATTCTTGAATTTCCGAATTTTATTTTTTGCTACTTTGATTGTTTTTTCTCACATTTTCGAAAAAGCTTTATACCATTCGAAAGCCCGATTTTCGGGAATTTTTTTGGCTCTAATGGCTTTGCAAAATGTTTTTTAAATGAAAATTAAGTTAAGGACAGTATATTTTTTGTACTTATGCTCAAGTTAAGGAAATAACAAAACGAAAAAAAAATAACATAAAATATTAAGTCAAGAAAAGAACCATATTTTAGGCATTAGATATAGGTCAAATTTAAATAGCCATATCTCAAGAACCAACTATGAATATAAAACTGAATTATTTTCTGTAAAAATAAAGCATACTCAGAATTGTCTCCTCTTTCAAATAAGCCCAAAGTTAGAAATTGTGACCAAATTGAGGTCCATAATTAGAGAACGTGTGTTTTAAGTTTAGCGTAACTTTTTCTCTTGTATTTGACGTGAAGTCTGGACCAAATAGATCAAAACCCAGGTATCAGCATGTAATTAGAACCAATGAACTGCTCTTGAAGCTCTTCCCTACTTATTGTTCGCCAAGCTGCCGTTGCGAAAGTCTAGAATGGAGTAGTCTATAGAGAAGCGAGAGTGAGTAGCTTTTTTAGCATTCTGAAGCGGCCCACGGCTTTTCAAAATGGTTAGTAGGTGACTTTTCTTCAAATTTCGTAGTGTAGTAAAGCGTTACATTTTGCTGGTTTTATGTCTCAAGTTCACGACACTTTAATTTTTTGTGTTTTTGTATCTTCAGGTCTACAAAATGACATATCGCGCGCAAAGAAATAAAAGGTGGTCTAACGGCCCCCTTGAAGGAGGGGAAGGAGACATTTACGGCTAACTTTTGACAATGTAGAAATCACTATGGTTTGCACCTTTATTTGCTGCTTTTAAAGGGTCGTAAGGACCTTGAAGGTTTAAGATAATGGTTCTTTTCCGTTATCGGCAGGCCACTTCATTTTTTCTTCATGTACAATTTCTGCTAATTTTTCTACTTACACATGTTCATTAAAGCGCAATCACACAGAAGAATCAGCGAGGAATATTAAATGGGATATTTGGTGGATACAATTGACCTTCATTGATCCTTCAGCATTTGTTCAAACGGATCCTGGTCTTTGTTTCGATTCCTCCACCAGAACTCTTCGAGGTAGGCGACCGGATGATGGCGGGCAGTGCCACTTTAAACTTTATTTCTCTTCTTTGAAGTGCGCCACATTCGCTCCACAGTGTCGGTATGCGCTCCTGTCTTTGGATCAACAAAGTTCTTCTTGTGATTGACGGTCATGTGCGACAAAGTGAGATGGTTTCGATCCAGCCCATTGTATCCATTTCACATGTCTGAGATAGTTGATTCCGGATGTATCCTGCGGCTGATGACTTCTTCCAATGTCGCAGCGTCTCTAAACAAAGAATATAAAAAAATAAATCATCAATTAATTCAGTTATTCACCTTTTTTCAATGACTTCCAAAAATACATCCCTTGACTCACGGCATATTCCTCCAAAGACCCATGTTGTTGGAAAGAGACGGCCTTTCTGATACTTACGATGAGTGTAGGCGCTTTCATCAACTTCAACTGTTTCTCCTGGTCCGCCTGCAATATATTTTTTAACAGAAAACAAAAAAACAATCGGAAACATACCAATAACTCCCGTTGATTTCCACAAAATCTCATGACATATTTGGCACATGAATGAATTGTAGTCTACTACCGCACAGTGCGCAATGCTCAGCTCTCTTTCACACCAACCAAACTCTGTTTGAAAAGTTTGAAATAAAGTGGCCTTCCGATAACGGAAAAGAACCGATTTTTGGCATGCCGACACAAACATTGGCAGTTATAGGTCTATCACATTGTCTTATGGAGCTAGCAAACCAAGGTAAAATTTTGTAGGATTTTTTAGTTTTAGTACAATTGCTCGAGTAGCAAAAGCCTTTTGAAAAAAAGCTTTTTGAAGCCGAACTATAAGAAGAAGAATTTGCCCTAAGTGGACATCCAGATTAGAGTTGGCCCTTCCCCGTGATTTTCGATGCGGTGAGAGATTTCACGATTTTTTTGATGCGGGAGGGATGCGAGGAACCGGGAGAGCGATTTTCTTTATGTGGGGATAGAGGCGGGGAGGTGAAAGCAGTAAGAAGTAAGGGTATATAATTGACATAATAAGTTTGGGGGTGGGTTGGAGTGTGGGGTGGCTACAGCCCCACTAGAAAACCGCCCCCCCCCTCCTGGGTACGGCTATGCTACTACCAATGCACTTCCACCTGAGCACCGATATCTAGGTACAAAAACCTGAGCACTACCTGGATACTATATAGTACGCTACTCCAGCACTGGGGCTCCTGCAAGTCAAAAAGCTGCTTCAGCATTATCAAACCATGTTCTGGATTGGATGAAATGGTTTTTAATTATTTTCAGCTAAATCCAAAATTGAGGAGGTGGATACCCACTTGGGGTTTGGCTTCTATGGGCAAAACAGCGATCAAGCAGCATTAGGACTTGGAGAAACACAAGAAGAACGCCAAAGCCGCTAGATCTACAAGTTTTCTTTTTTTGAGTGCTTTGTTATTGTCCTATCTTTTCAGAGCTCTCGTTATTTTCATGCCGAGCCGATCTGCGCCGACTACACCGATGAAAAGACTACTGCCGCTGAAGGGGCTTGGGCGTTTCATGTCGCGACTCACAATCAATCCTCGCTTTGCCGACAAACATCTCCTGGATCATCTTGAAGACAAAGAACATCAACTACACCGAGGCTTACGAAATCAACTGCACCGGTGTGTACAAGCTGCTCATGATGGATGGAGAACTCAGAAAGAAAATCCACATGTACTTTATTTTGGAGACACATTCTTTATTTTTTTGAAAATGTAATTTATTTCAAAATTTTGAGATGGCAACCCTGCTTAATAATCTTATTAAAACTGTTATTCAAGAAAAAATAATGTCTACTACCACCAGGATTTAACCTGTGACCTTAAAACTTGTGCAAGTTGGGTGTTGTTCGTTTATATCCGCTGTTTGCGGATTTTAATTTCTAAAAAAAGCTCTTGGTTCACTTGTCATGTGGTTTTGTAGGGTAATCAATAATCATGCCTGCTTGCTTACCACACAGAGGCCATATTAAGAAATAGAGATGCAGCCGTGGAACATGCTCACCTACGACAGTGTTATTTTTAATATCAACAAAATATACGTCGAAGTTTTGCGCCTTGAAATTGATCGACAGTGGCTAAATGATAGACTGGGCCTAACCTCAGCTAAAATAGTTAGCTGGATACAGTTATTGTGAAATTTATTATTGTCAATTTTTATGGTATTTAATTACTTAAAAATCAGATTATAGTGATTTTCAGAGTCTTTTTGCAAATGTTCTCCATTATTTAATTCATGTTGGAAAGGTATGATGCAGCTCTTTTTAGTAACTTCTGACTGCACACACCACCTTTCTCCTACGGCTGCCCTTTACGTAGGCCAAGGATTCGAGATTTACATGTAGATATCTCGACTAGCATTTACTTTCTAAATTGATCAAAGCTTCTGAAAAAATGTTTTTGAGTTTTGCTTAATTATTCTTGCTGTTTTAGTTTTGTAGTTTTAATTTTTTTGGGCTAAACTCCATTTTTGTTGCCTCCCAAAAGTACCAAAGGGGGTTATTGGACAGTCGGAAAACTCAAAAACCGAATAATTCAACAGAGGAAAATTCGACAGCCGGACAGCCGAAAAGCGGATAATGCAACAGTGGATTATTTTTATATTTTAGCACTTTTGGTGAGTGAAAAGATTCTTCCACATTTAGCCTTGGAGTAAAAAGGTAAACCTACATGAAAGGGTTCTAGATTTCCTAAAAAGATGGAAGTTGAAGGATTAAGTAGGACCTCAAAAAAATATTTTAACGAAATTCCGAACCTTAATCCTACTTTTTTTCCAAAGCTTAAGAGCTCTCGAAATTCGAAAGAACAACTTAAATTTTTTTTGATTTTAAGTTATGTGAGTGCGTGCATCTCGAAATTTCAAGCCCAATACGCTCTGTCCGGAAGCGTATTGGGCTTGCGGGATTATAGTTGAGATGCACACACAACATACCTTAGAGACCAAACACTTGAGAACTTATTCTGGATACATAAAAGCAGTATGCATACCATATTCTTTTTTATGTGGCTGCTACCAGTTAGCAAAAATAGGTTTAACACTCATGATACCTTTCGGCAGGTCAGCATATTCCGGTGCAGAATTCAAAAAAACACGCCTATGTTTTTTCCTCAAACAAAAAGTGGCTTTTTTCAAACAATATACAGAATAAAATATACAGACCTAAAAGTCCGGTAATTTTTCGGGTAAAAAAACTGGTGATTTTGTTTGTTTGCTCTCCACTACATTCAGGTTACTTATATGCATATTACCTTTCAAATTGACCGCTTACATCTTATCTTTCAAATATGTGAAGCTTTCTTGTGATCACATAAAAAAAACCCTAAGATTTTCGGTTCGAAAAAACCAATGTGATGTTTTTTTAAATGTTGTTGATGTTGACTTGAATATGCAAAATTAAGTGTGATAACGCCGTTTTCAAATCAACGGCATACACCATTCGACAGAGCAAGAAAAATTGTACCAAAAAGTGCTTCAAAGCAAAATTTAAATGAGACTTTTAGAGTATCGAGCAAAAGTCCCGAAAAAACAGGGCTTCCAAATCGCAGAGCGCCAAAATCAGCATTTTAGGTAAAAAAATCAGAAAAATGGCTATAAACTCATAAAAAATGCAATTTTCTTTCTCTGTCGTTTTCACACTTAATTTTGCATATTCAAGTCAAAATCAGCAACATTTAAAAAATGACACACTCGTTTTTTTGAGCCGAAAA
>JAMRYI010001693.1:0-14396 GCA_029231635.1 Ditylenchus weischeri | reverse complement strand
TATAAGAACTTAAACAATAAGACAACTTTGGTAGGTTTGTATTTGAAAATGGGTGAGTCTATGATATCGGTATTACGGGTTCTTCCCATTTTCGTACATAGGCACCATATCACAATTTTTTGCGCTGTCTGTGAACAAAACTATGATGTCCTAACTCTACAAAATAGTAAAGCGAAGCACGTCTTTGAAAGTCTTCACGGGTTGTCTAGAAGCAGTCTTTTGAATTTTAAAAGTACTACAAAAAACATTAAATTTTCTTTGTCGTCAAAGCAGCGAACAAACAAAAATTTCAGTTTATCCGCTTAATTTTGCTTAACACGAGAATTTTTGATTGTGACATCGCAAGCGGTCGGTTAACCGAAAACCGGGTTTTTTAGGAAATAAACCGAAACCGAAAACCGGGTCTTCCAAGTCGGCAAAAACCGAAAACCGCATCACCAAACCGCCGGATATTCGGTTTAATCACTGAGAAAAAAAATTAGCTAATATATATTTCGAAATTAATTTTGTTTTGACATGAATAATAAAGAACATTTCGGTCAGCTGATAAACGAGCATTAATTTTGCTCGTATGCCTCAATGGTTTCGATCAGTTGCTTTTTCAGGCTAAAATTTTCTGCAAGACCAAGGGGGATGAAGCTGATTTAAAAAAGCAATACGAATCGGCCTCTGTGGTGTTTAGTGTTACGACGCATATCGTGAGCGAAAGCTTTGATCGGCTGGACAATGTATTGGGAACTATTCCGATGGAGCGAGAGCACAGTTGAGAGGAAATTTCTAAGTTTTGCGTTAAGTTTTGCGAGAATATGAATTACTTTTCGTTTTCAATTGATTTTATGAATTTTACAAAAACAAATCGTGTTATTTTAGGCAGAGCTTAGCCACTATCGTCATAAAAGTGACTGTCCTGAGCGATATGAACACATTTTTCAATGGTGGAAGAAGAACAAAGAGCGTTTCCCGTTGATCGCCGCATGTGCAAAGCTTCTGCTCTTTATTCCTGCGACTTCGGTGAACAGCGAAACAACTTTTTCAATTGCGGGTCTTCTCTACGCCAATACTCTACGAAATCGGTAGGATTTTGCTTGACATTCATAACTATTTTAAGAAATGTCATTTTCAGTCTTAGCGCGAGAACTGCAGAAATGCTTATTCTCATCAAAGCCAACCTGAACAAGCTCAAGCTTGCGCCATCCACACAGCCAGATAGAGAGGAAATCAAAAAAATAGCGAATGAAAATGAGGAATCCAACATTGAATGATATTGTTTGTCTCTGTTATGCGTTCAAAATTGTTTCCAATAGATGTATCCATAAAGATTGTTGTTTCATGTGTTTTCTTTTACGCTCTGAGGTGGAAAAATTAATGTAACAAAATTTTAAGTAATTACGTAAATTTACACCAGATAAAATGACCTTAAAAATAAACAAGCATTGCATAAAACGACTTTTGGCGAAAAACCGACAAACCGACGGTTAACCGACCGTGTGATTAAACCGAAACAAGAAACCGGGATCGCCAAAGCTCGGTTTGAAAAACCGACTGACTGAAAAAAAACCGGAACCGTGCGACCCTAATCAAATGTATCTAAATACTGTTAATGCTTTCATAGAGTTGTTCGATGTTTCAGATTGTAACTGAGGTACAAAATATTTAAAAATTTTCCCATATCAAGCAGGAAACAATTAATGAAATTACTTTTACGCAAGACTTACTTCTGAAAAATTCTACTGCAGTTTGATTAATGTGTTAAAAGAGATAGTATGTGTGCAACAGTGATCTTATTTTCATAAAACTTTTGTGAAAAAATGATTACTTTTTGTGTGTTTTTTTGCTTTTTTGAAGTAAATATGACAAAATACTAAATACATTGCATTGACGACAAAATATCTTACACAACCACAAAAACGTGTTTTATAAGTACACTACTTCTATCTGTCTAATTATGATTGTTTATAATGACGCCAGAAAATGCTTCAACGTTTAATTTGTATCACCAATAACATTAGAAAATGCTTTAACTTTTTATTCAACTTTTAATTTTACATTCAACGATAATAATTACAATATAAATTAAATTTATTGATTCCTGTGAAAGATGTTAAAAAATATTTTTATTTCACTAGATTTCAATTTTTCAATAAAGATAAGAAAATTAACATCTCTTAAAAGCAAAAAAAAGTTAAAGTACTTTCTAATGTTATTGGTGATACATATTTTTCACATAATAAACGCATGACCACTACGTGCGCTATCAAACAACCTTATATACTCGACATAGTCAATTGAGCCTTTTATTGCCTTGCAATCAAAATTAGTCGTGGTCTCGACATATTCCACTTTGAATGTCGAGAAAATTTACGTTTGAAATATATGAAAAAATTGAGATAAAAAAAATCAGTATTGCGGAGTGAAATCAGTCCAAACTCTTTGTTTTTTGTCGCAGGTTAAAATCAAAGGTAAAAATAGTCTGATTGGGTGAAATTAATAATTATTAAAATTAAGGAAAAAAAGTAGTTAGATCGGATAGATATACCGGAAGGAAACAGAAAGTTAAGTAAGGTAGAATGACCGGTACAGTACGATAAATATTCAGGTGTCCAAGGATTATACAATAAGGTGGCCAAGCAGAAATTGTATTTTTAACATTGCACACCAAAAAAATTCGTTTCGGATTCTGACGAAGGGATATAGAAGGTTAAATAGGGTGAAATGAAAAAAGAAACATTAATAGTTTCATCTCGTGAAACTACTGAAGAAAAATATATTACTCTCACAAAGTTTTATTATTGAAAAAGCATAAATAGTCGGATAGCGAAAACTACCAAAGCGATTTGAATAGTCTGAGATAGTTAAATGACCGGAGAGTAATGAAAAGCAGGTTCAGGTGAAGCTATCCTAAACTGGAAGAATTACCGAAGAGATACGGATAGAAACACAGCTAAAATAACCGGACAGACAAAAATAGTATGTTTAGCTGAAATGACAAAAGGTACATGAATAGTCGGATCGAGTATACCTATCACTCAAACTCTCCCCTTTAAAGTACAATAACTCAGCCCATCTTCATAGCTAATTTTGATTGTAAAACCATTAAACGGCTCATTTGGTCTATCTTCAAGCATATACTGTTAACAAAATGGCAACACAGCGGTCATGCGTTTCCTGTGTTAGTTAACAATTAATATGCAATTTGCTTTTCAGAAACATAACAGTTTTTCTTTCACTTTAAGTAACAATGCCCAGAAAATCTCAGAAGGAATTACAGAAAGAACAACGTTTAGCAAAAGAGCGAGAACGTATTCAGAAAGCTAGAGGTAAACTTTGATAAAAATGATCATAGTTTTTTATTAGAACTGTACAAACACTACGGTTTCTACACGTTTGAACGCCTGAAATTTTTTTTGAATCACAAAATTAGTAAACTTTTATTTGGGAAAAAACCCCTGGAAAATTTTATAATTTTTGGATTTTTCTTGAATTAGAAGACAATATTTTTAGAGCAAGACAAGACCATGGGTGACTTGCCTGATGACATTTCTTCTTCTATTCATACTACAACTTCACACATATTTTCAAAAGAGAAAGATTCAGCGGACAAAGGTTTATTCACGACAATACTTTTTAGTGTAAAAATACAATTTTTTGTAGAAAAAACAAATGAACACGATCATGTTGGCGAAGGTGGCAAAGGTGGCAAAGGGCATAAAACAAAGTGGGGCGGCAATAGAAAAAGTCAGAAAAATAACATTCTTAATGAAGGTTTGTTAAACAAAATCAAAATTTTTCTTAAAATATTGAAAACATAACATAAAAATACAAAAACCTTAAACCTGTATAATTTAAAGACTATTGCAGGTGATGAAGAAGTTTTGTGCAAAACCCTTACTGATCGCTTTCAACAACCTAACCAGATGATTGAGCCTGTTTCTCGAGGTAAGCAAGATTTTAACTAAACAAACACATAATCGTCACTTTTTGAGAAAACAACATTTCTGCTGACCTTACCCAAGCTGATATAGCTCCACCTTCCGCAGTTATTTTGGCAAGACATTTCGTGCCAATTAAATCTTTGGAAGAAGAAGAGGAGTTATATACATGGAATCCGGAAGACAATGACTATGAAAACGAGGTTGCTTCCTTATCCCCCGTGAATGAAACAAAACCAAATGTAATTTTCAATTATCAGTTTTCAGTTCACTGTACCTATAGTATTTTTAGCGTCCATGTCCAAGACGTTCGTCGCGTATCCCAAGTATTCCTATTAAACCGCTGGAAAAAATTGGAAAAGGTAAAAAACAGATACAACTGAAGCGTGATTATACTTCCACGAAATGGTCTCATACTGACACACATAAAGTTCTTCATAAAGTTAAACAGAGATGTCATAAAACACATGATGGTGTGCCATGTGCAGATACTAGAGCTCAACATTTTGTAAAATATTTTGATTGTGGTTCTCCGAGAAGCCAAATTTGCCCATACAACAGTTGCTGGAGATTCGAAGGTGAAACGTTTACAAATTGCTGTCTTGATGGGAGGCACACCCAAGAACCAATTCCTCCTGTGCCGGAATTCATGATTCAACTCTTGATTGGAGACATTCCTGTAAGTTCACTGTCTTGAATCGCGTAATGACTAAAAACTAATCTACAAATTATAGACTGGGTTCATTCTAATAGAAGACCGTCCTCTCGCCCAAGATGCAGTAGAGAACTTTGCAAAGATTACACGGGTCTACAACAGTTTCATTGCCATGGCTCAAACCACTGTTGGTAGAGAATATCCTGCTCCAAGAGGTGAAGAAGTTGTTTGTTCAATGGTGAAGTTTACCACAATATTCCACCTTTGCGTCCTGCCCAAGGTAGAGCAATTAGTGCTGATGCTCCATTATTTTTCTTTGAAGCTTGGCAAGCTATGGAAACCTGTCGCAAAGACCCAAGATTTCACCGTGCGGGTGTTGATGGGAATATTTTGCACTATTTACATAATTGGATGTTAGAAAATAACCCATACGCTAGAGAGTTTCAATCTCTGGGTGATCAGTATCGAGAACAAATTAGGCAAGCTCAAGGAAATAGAAGAGACGTCCATTTTAGAATAACATTTCTTGACAGAGAAAACGCCCCAGCAAACATTGTTGACAAAGAACTTCACCCTAGGTACGTTTGAGATAATTTAAAAACTCTTCATACTAAAATAACATTTACAGAGTTGTCAACGAGCCCCAAGGGGCTGGAATTCATGAAACATGTGCTGTTTGGGTTTCGGAAGAAGGATTTGAAGAATGCCCTCAACGAAAAGGAACTTGGGTCACTGATAAAGAAGGGCAGAAAACACCACTACCTATTTTTAGTCGCAACTTGGATCCACTATGCTACCCACTCATTTTTATGCATGGAACTGAAGGTTACTCACTTGGGATACATTTTGTCGAGCCAACAACAAAAAGCCAGCTGGCTGCAAAACAGATTCAAAAGAATGTGAAACGTAAAGAGCGAGAAGAAATTCTAAGGTAAACATTCAGCAATTTTGCAAAACTTAATTAATTTAAGCAAACTTTTCAGCGACAATATTGACACAGTTAGTGATATTGTAGAAGAGCAGAATATTGACAACGAGTTCATTGATTTGGAAGACCCTGAACCAAAAGAACGTCATGTTTCACTTGCTCAGCACACTAGATATAGGATGCAATTAAGGGATCCACATCCAAACTTTAAACCTGAAGATATCGACGCTCCAGATTATGATCATTTCCTGTGGTCTAAAGGACCTATTTCTGAAGCTTATACTATCGACAAATATATTCAAGTAAAACAAATGGAAGATACTCACATTCGCAGTGCTCAGCGTACTTAGTTTTTGCTTTAGTAAGTTATTAAACGTGAAGTTAAAAAGCAATTACAACAATATTACGTTTAGGCAGATGAAGTTGTTGAATATTACCGTAAGAACCTTGGCCCTGAGCAAGAACTAGGACGTATTTTTCAACCATCTAAAAATGTTGTCAATTCACGAGCATGGTGGCAGTCTTTATATTTGAACATGGTTACGCAGGCGAAACAACTTGGAAAACCTCAGTTCTTTATAACCTTCACGTATAATCCAAGGTGGCAAGAAGTAGAAAGAATTTACCAAAAACGTCTTAGTCGGTATATTCGTAGACCAGTTCGTCGTCAAGAATTATTCTATCTTCAAGATCGCTTATTTGCACTTAAGTATAGAAAATTCATGAAGGAAATACGTAAAGATAATATTCTTGGTACACATGTGCACAGTGCTTTTTCTACAGAGTACCAAAAGCGTGGTGGTCCACACACTCATATGCTTCTCTGTATAAAAGAACAAATTACTAATGAATCTATTGACAACCTTATTCGTGCTGAAATTCCAATTCTGCCTGACAAAAACGATTATTCCGCTTGGGCTCAAGACCAACGCGAGTACAGAAGCTTAGTATTACAGCTTATGATACACAAGTGTGGCAAGCATTGTAGGAGGGACAACGGGAAGTGTAAAGCTAATTTTCCTAAAAATTATTCTGAAACAACTGTTCTTCACCCAGACTGGATACCTGTTTACCAGCGTCGGCGTGAAGGTCATGCAGGTTGGCATCCTAGCATGCATGTTAGTGACCTTATCAACAATCAGGTAACAATTAAAAGTTATCATAGAAGTTTTATCAAACAAAGGTAATGACATTTTTTGTTTCAGTACGTTGTACCTCACAATCGCTATTTGCTTATGAGATACAAATGTCACTTGAATATTGAAGCTTCTTTTGGAAAATTCGGTGCCAAATATGCAACTAAGGGTTCGGCCGCTTACCTAACTAAGGGAGCACCTTTGGCATATGTTATTCAAGAAAAAGGTAATTTACACTATTTTTTTAATGAAAAACATATAATTGGGTGCCATTTCAGGAGTTTCCCGCCCTGGCCAACCAGAGATAGTGGACTACGATGAAATGGCTCATTTTGCTAAAGTGCGTGTTCTCGGAGCGCATGAGGCGTTTATGCGACTTGAAAGATTTCCTATGGGTGCTACTTCTCATGTGCCCTATGCTTTACCTGTTCACCTTCCTGGCCAACAGCCTCTTTGTTTCTTCCCCGGTGAAGGTCGTGCTGCGGCTGTTAAACATTTAAAAGGAGAAAGCAAAAGAACCGAGCTCATGGCCGCACTTAAACTCTGGCAGGAGGATGAAAATTCACGGCTGTTTACTTATGAGCAACTACCTCACCATTATTCATTTGATCAGAGGAAACGTGTTTGGAAACCGAGAATTCTACACCGCAATGTTCTTTCATACATTTATAGTGTTCCACCTAAGAAGACTAACTTATTTGCTCTTCGTGTTTTACTTATCAACTTAAAAGGTGAAGAAGCTCTGTCTTGGGACCTTCTCAAGACATACAAAGATGTCGTATACGAAAACTTCATTGAGGTAAAAAAAATCATCATAAGCTTTGTAAAGCATTAAACAATATGAAATTTAGGCTGCAGAAGCGCGTGGACTTTTACGTTCAGAAGATGTGTGGCAGACAACTATGGATGAAGCTGCCCATTCATGCATGCCTAACGAAATGAGAAAGCTTTTTGTTCAAATTTTAGTGTATGGTCAACCCCCTCCCGGAACGGCTTCTGATTTGGGAAGAGTTCAAATTGCAAATCATTAAACCAGTTCCTTCTTACTGGCAAAAAGAATATCATCAGAGAGAACTCGAAAGACGTTTGAATCAGGCGTTGTGTCGTATTGAGTACTCGCTTCAAAAAAATGGAACTTCTTGCAAACAAAGCGGACTTCCTGAGCCTGTTGGTTATAGCCCACTTGACGTTGAAGACGAAGTTGAAAGAGCTTTTTTTCCTGGACAGAAGCACCTTAATGAGCAATATGATGAGGATAATGACCTAGAGGCTCCTCTACCTGAAGATTATTATGAGCTTAATGCTCTGACTGATGAACAAATGGATGTAATTGATGCAGTTGAAGATGCGATTGACGGTGGCCAACAGCGGCTTTTTACACTACAAGGGGACGGAGGAACTGGGAAAACTCGAACAATCAACACAATTGTGAGACGTTGCATTGATAAACGCATTCCCGCCTTAGTAACAGCTTCTTCCGGAACGGCATCTACACTGCTTTATAATGGTTCCACTATCCACAGTGGCTTTGGTCTTTCTATTGATTGTGACCCTTCCACTATTAGCCTGGATCGATCAAGCTTTGCTTTTAAGCGCATTCAGAAAGCCGAACTTATAATTATGGATGAATTGAGCATGATGAAGCGCAGTGTTATTGAATGCGTTGAAAAACTTTGTCGTGATGCGGCTGCACCTGAGAAAAAAATATCCCTTTGGCGGTAAAGTTGTGCTTGCTGGATTTGATATTAAGCAACTTTTACCCATTATTCCTGGCATCTATAATCCAGCTATTCAACTTGAAGAAAGTGTTTTGAATTTTTCACTTTATGGCCAATTCGTATCATATTATCTCACACAAAATATGCGTACTGGGCCAGGTCAAGAGGATTTTGCAGCTTGGTTAGGTAATGTCGGTCGTGGACTCAACATGGCTGAACCAACTAAAGATGCTCCTGAGACTGACAGGATTCAACTCATTGATGGTATTAAAACTGCAACTACTAAGTTAGTTCATTTCAATTCCATGCATGACATGCTTTAAAATTCACATTTTTCAGAGATGATCTCATCAAGCAAGTTTATTATGAAAATGACAAACTGTTGAGTCCAGAAATTATGGCTGAAAGGATGATATTAGCCCCACTTAATAGTGAAGTCAACCAGTATAATGAAATGGTTCTGCGTTCCATGCCAGGTGAAGTTGAGCAATATTATTCGGCAGATACACCTGCTGAAGATTACGACCCATTAGCTATAAATGTTGCTGACATGGATGTTGCGCAGCTTAACCAGTTCAATCCTCCACAATTGCCACCTCACGATTTGCAACTTAAAGTTGGAGCTGTAGTTATACTTTTACGCAATATTAATCCTGCTGCTGGGCTATGTAATGGAACAAGAATGATAGTAACTCAGCTTACACCTAACACTGTGCGATGCAAAATTATTCGTCCTGGCTGCAGAATGCACAACAAAACTCAACTATTTAACAGATTTAAATTTGAGTACAATGGACAGCTTTACAAACGCACTGACGACACCCACTTTTATCGCTTACAGTTTCCTATTCGTCTTGCTTTTGCTGAAACTATTAACAAAGCCCAAGGTGCGACAGTTAGTCGACTTGGCTTAGCTTTAGAAACTGAAGTATTTGCCCCCGGTCAAACTTATGTAGCATTGTCTCGTGTTACTTCAGCAGATTCTCTGATAGTTTACGCTCCTAACTCAAGAATTGTTGATGGGCGTGTTCGTATCAGAAACTTTGTCGCTAATGACCCTAGAGTTAGATTTGTTCCGCCACCGCGAGTTGGACCACCAAGACAGAGAGAACCCAATGTCAATCATGTTCCTGCGGGAGACGATGCAAGGTTAAAACAAAATAATACGGAACAGGTTAGAAATTTTAACTTCAAATTCATTCACATTCTTTACATTCTTTTCAGATGGAACGTCTTTGTTCGCAGCTAGAGAAGTTATTATTGCAAGACAGAGCTCCTAGGATTTCTATAAAGAAAGCAATTCAAGCAGTTACACCTCAATGTAAATGTTTTACGTTTATAATTTATATATTAAACATTCTGTATTTTCAGTAATTTCTCCTGAACAAGAGTCGGAACGACAACCAGTAGCCACTTCATCAACACATGTTTCACCAGAGAAGGCTGATAAGACACCTGTCGTAGAGTTACTAGAAAGTAGGTTATATAAAACGTGTATTGACAAGTAACAACTTATTTGTTGCAGAATCCAAAAAGCGACCAGCACAGCCACCTATTACTATTTCTGACAATATTCCAATAACGGTGGTGGCACCTGACGTGCAAAATCCCGTGCAGGATATTGTTCGCAGAGTATGGGCTTATGATACTTCTATTTCAACTGTCCATACTCCTTTTGGTGCTGTTTCTGCTCATAATTTACGCACTCTAATGCCTGGGCAGGAGTTAGTGGCCGAGATGATAGACCGCTACTTAGAACTTCTTCAACACACACCGAGACCTGCAAATGCTCCAAGAATTGGTGCCGTGACTGTCGACTTTTTGACAAGATTCCAAGTTTTCGGTTATGATACGGTTATTCAAGCGTATCCTCTTACTTTTGATTTGTTCAACTCTGGTGTTGTACTGATTCCCTGTTTTGCTGGAGAACAAGGTGCTATTGGTCATTACACATTAGTCGCAGTTTACCCTGGCAGACGCATTATCTATCAGTTTAATTCTATCAGAGGGGTAGGTGATGTTGACTTACAAGTTGTCCTCGATTTTCTGCAACAACACGCGCAAGCAACTAACAGGCCTTTTCTACGTACTGAATGGACTTATGAAAACCGTGTTAGTCCTCAACAAAGAGGTGGCGTTGATTGTGGCGTATTTACTGCTCAATTCGCCAGATACGCTTCCATTAATACTGATGACCCAATAATGAATTTTAATCTGAATGATATTCCGAGACTGCGCAGGGAAATGGCTGAAGATATAGTTACAGGTAATTTAATCAGTGAAATATACAGAACATTACACTTTTATTTAAAGGTCAACTGTCTTGGTTACCCGTACCAGCAATTGTCCACAATCCAGGAAGAGTTCGTGCACCTCCAGCTAAACGAAAACGAGGTGGTGGTGCATTTGTTATGCCAGCAATAGCAGAAGAGTCAGTAGATGACTATGAAGGTAATGAAGAAATTTCATAACACAGATTACAAATGTTTTTTCCAGTTGTTGCTGGGACATTTGAGGACTCAAAACTTATTTTCAATGAGTCGGCTGTTATTTCCAACACTAATGTCATGGATAGCCATTTTTCAACAGCGGATGTTTCTTTGGAAGAAGTGAACGCACCGTTATCTGTTAGTACACCACCTGAATTGGAGTCATTTTTGACATTAGACTTATCTGACGCATATGAAAAACCATTTAAAAATAAAAATATCCAGGAGTCTTATGAAGGTATGTGTAGCTTGAGATGTTTTAATATGAAAAGTTTGAAAATTTAGAGCACAAAAAATTGCGAGAAATGAAAAAACTTCAAGCAAGAAAGAAAATTGAAGCTATACAGCAAAAAGAAGAGCAAGAACATTTTATTGGATTCCAAAACTTCCTTAACAGAGCTATTAAGAATATTGAGAATGTCGCTGTGATTTCAACACGAGACTTAATTGATTTATATAGCGGGCTTCTAGGTGTTTATTTGGAAAAACTTAGTCAAAATATCATTCCTTCCAAACAGTCTAACTACTGGGCAAATCAGCAGTGGTATGATGAATATGAGCAATGGCTTTCTCATTCACTAACTAATGCAGACCTTATTATTGCTGCCAGAGCATACTGGAATAGCCAAAGTAAAAAAACGCTGGGTCTGAAGATAATTTGAGCAGTATTACTAAAGATAGCAAATCTATGATATCTGAAAAGGTAACTAAACCTCTACGAAATCAAAAAGTAATTATCTATATTTAGGAGATTTACCAATCTGTTAACCATGAGCAACCTATTGTAATATTTGAAGCACAAGTGTTACCAATTGACCCATACGAAAATTCATGTGACTGCTGTGTATGGAAAAAGTATAACAAAAACGAAGCTAAGCGCAAAAGATGGAGCTTTTTGCCTAAGAAGATGATTAATTACTTTTTGCCTAAGATGCCTAAACCTCTAGAGAAAGAACAGGCCGAAATTCTTGCTGCCTATAATGCTAATATTAAGCAAGAAGAATTGCAAAATAGAAGAGCACGACAGAGAGCCAAGGCGAAGAAAAATTATTCTAAGCATGTTTTCACAAGAGAACGAAGAGACAACTCTCAAGACAGTGATCATCATGATTACTCACGCAAAAGCAGTTACAGCATAGATGATGAATACGAAAATTATCGACGTAGACAAGAAGAAGAATATGAAAAAAATAGACAACAGAAAGATGACGAGTATTGGTCAGAGAAAAAGACGACAAGAAGAGGAAAGCGACAGGCAATATGCTGAAAGAGAAAGAGAAGAAAGGCGAAGACAGAGAGAAGAAAGAGACAGAGAACGCGAAGAAGAAAGACAACGAGAGAGAGATGAAAGGCAAAGGCAAAGAGAGGAAAGAGAGAAGGATCGTGAAGAAGAAAGACAAAGAGAAAGAGAACAAAGACAACAGGAAGCATATGATCGAGAGCGAGAAATACAGCAAAGGGAAGAAGAAAAAAGAACCCAAGAGGAACGAGAGCAACGTGAGGCAGACGCGAGGCAAAGATATGAACAAGAGCAGGAAAGGCGGCGAAGTGAACAAGAACAAAGAGAGCGCGACTACGAAGAACGAGAAAGATATATTCAAGATATTATGGATGATATTCGTGCTGACCTGGAAAGAAGTAGAAGAGACAAATATTGCTGATTATTGTGAAGTTTGTTTTTTTTCCATTACTCACAGAGATAAAACTCAATATTAAATCCTGTATTTTAGATTTCTGGAGTTTTTATTTGAAGCTTTTCAATTACTTGACTTACTTTGGTATTTATATTATTATTATATTATCGAGAATCAATCAACTATCATCATTGCATTTCAAGAAGAAAATCAAATTCAGTCCATTACGATTCATCATTATTGAATTTTGTTTCGAAATGACCAACTTATCATGAATAGAATTTTTTGTTAGATTTTTACTAACATTTCACTTTAATAAACTGCTAAGATATTGATGCAGCTATGTATGATACAAAGCACTTTTTTACATTTCAAACGTTAAATTCTGAACCCAATGACATATGCGATAGCATATGCTGCCTACTGAACCCCGATGTGTAAAACAAAATTTTTTTTTATTCAGCTTTGTGTGGTTTGAATAAGTTTGCGATATTGCTAAAAACCTCAAGCAACTCAGGTGGGCAGGTAGAGTAGGTAGGTAGCCAAGTAGGATAGGTAGGTGGCCAGGTAAGATAGGTAGGTGGCCAGGTAGTGTAGGTAGGTAGGTGGGATGGAAGGGTAGGTAGGTGGTCAGGTGAGGTAGGTACGTGGGCAGCTGAGAAAAAAGTTAAAAAGGAAGAACATGAGAAGTAATGTTAAAGGGTTAAATGATGGGAAAAGCGGGTTAAAAAAGGGGGAGGGGACAAATGAAAAAGGGGAAAAAGGTAAATATTGTTAAAGGGCGAAACAAGGGGAAAAATGGTTAGAAAGAGGGAATGGGAAAAATGGTTAAAAAAGGGCAAAAGGTAAAAGAGTCCTCAACGGCGGAGAAGGGGGAAAAATCTTTAACAGCGGAAAAGGAAAAAAATCGAAAAAAGGAAGAAAAGGGGAAAAGGGGTAAAAAAGGATTAAGAGGGACAATGTAAAGAAAAGAATAAAAAAGGTGAGAAGGTGAAAAAACAGGTGAAAAGATTTTAAGGAGAAAAAAACAGAGAAGGGTATGATGGATTACAAAGGGATGGGAAAAAAGGGAGGGAAGGAATGAGAAGCAGGAACAGTGGTAACAGGTTTGAAGGGAGAACAGGGCAAAACATGTGAACAGGGTGAAAAAAGTAAAATAGTGAAAAAGAGGTGAAAGAGGAAAGCAGGTTTAAATTGAAAAAAGTACAACCGGTAAAAGGAAAAAAGAGTTGTAATTGGGAAAGGAAGGAAAAAAAAAGGTGAAAAAAGGGAAAAACAGTTGAAAAGGGAGAAAGGGAAAACGGAGAATAAAGGAAAAACAGGAAAAAGGGCCGAAAGTGTAAAAGGGAAAAAAGCCAGGTAGGGTAGATAGGTGGCCAAGTAGGTTAGGTAGATGGTCAGGTAGGGTAGGCAGATGGTCAGGTAGATTGCCATGAAGAGCAGGTAGGAGGCCGAGTAGGGTAGGTAGGTGGGCAAGTAGGTTAGGTAGGTAGACAGGAGTTAGTAGCTAAAAGGGAAAGAGGTAAAAAGTGAAAAAGGGAAAAAGCCAGGTAGAGTAGGTAGGTGGACAGGTAGGATAGGTAGGTGGCCAGGTAGGATAGGTAGGTGGCCAGGTAGTGTAGGTAGGTGGCCAGGTAGTGTAGGTAGGTGGGATGGAAGGGTAGGTAGGTGGCCAGGTGAGGTAGGTACGTTAAGCAGCTGAGAAAAAAGATTGGAAAAGGAAGAAAATGAGAAGTAATGTTAAAGGGTTAAATAATGGGAAAAGTGGGTTAAAAAGGGGGAGGGGAAAATGAAAAGGGGAAAAAGGTAAATATGTGTTAAAGGGCGAAACAAGGGGAAAATGATTACAAAGGGGGAATGGGAAAAATGGTTAAAAAAGGGCAAAGGTAAAAGAGTCCTCAACGGCG